>JAAOAN010000474.1:0-87007 GCA_013396205.1 Fusarium mundagurra | reverse complement strand
GCACTCAAGAGTTCTAAGGAGCTAAGGGCTGCTACATCCGCCATTATTGAACTCTTTGACACCAAGTACTTTGCGTCAGCTGGTAGGATGGATCAGAGTAGCGAAGCTGGTGATGAGCCTTAGGGAGCAAGAAAACATGTGACCTAAGTTTACGATGATAAAATAAACTCTATAAAAGGGGTAAGGTTAGGGTTTTAAAAGAGGCTTCAGCCCCCAGAGCACAAAGGTAAAGGACACCAATAAACACGTACGGGCAAAATACTCGTCGCCCTCACTACCAGTTTATGTGGCTATGAGTCGGGATACATGCGTAAGCAGATGAGTTTGTAGACGCGCAAAGTAAATATAAAAGCTTCAGGCACAACCTCCCATTTTGCCTTGACGCTCATCATACATTTTATTGCTAAAATGTCACCTGAGATTGGATATTTTATCACCTGGGACATGGGCCTGCCAATTCTTCTTCGAACGTCAACCGTGGTCGGCTTCTTGATACTTGGATACATTGTTTGCTATCGCTACCTCCACCCACTGGTCAAGTACCCCGGTCCTCCTCTCGCCTCGGTTACCAACCTGTGGAAGACCTGCCATCTGGAGCCTCCATCTCCCGCATACGCTTGTTCATCTGCATGAGAAGTATGGCGACGTCGTACGGGTCGGGCCAAATCACTTATTGTTTCGAAATCCCGATGCTGTTACTCGGTACCATTGCCTAGTCTAACTCGACGTTAATATCCAAAAAGCAGTCATGCAAAACCTCCAGGCTTGCGTGAGCAAAGAATAACAAACTCCCACAAGGCAAGACTGTCTCCAAAGAGCCCGAATCAGACCCATAGAAGACAGTACAGCGACGAAGGATAAAGTTCTTTAATGCTACACTCAAGATAAATGATGTACTAAAGTAGACTAAGCTAAGGGATTACATGGTGATGCGAGACGCGCCAATTCGCAGCATAGGAATAGAATTATTATTATTATTAAGCCAAGGGATATCCATTAGACATGATGCTCATTGTGATTCTAACCTCTTCTTCCAACTCGAGAATACGCTCTCGCGCGAGATCAAGTACTTGACCCCTACTCAAGACCTGTCCTGAACTTGGCGTGCTGTCTTTATCAGCTAGGGTGTTTGTTCTGGACGCCGGCAGCACCGCCAGAAGGCTTTCGAACTGTGCCTTGAGTCGAATACGATATTGCTTCTCGGCAAGGTGATGACATTCTCGGACGTGTGCACTCCTGTTTGAAGTCACCTGGTATCTGCGGTCTTTGGGCTTGCGGGATGCTTCTCGGAGTTGGACTTCGGATCTCAATGGAGCTTGAACTGCCTGCTTTGACAGCTGGCTCTGCTGTGCTAAACACTCATTCGTTTTGGTGGTTGGAGACTGCATCTCGGCGTCGTAGTTGGGTACTGCATCAGAGCTCGGCACACAGTTGAAGGGGTAGCCGGCTGGCATATACTCAGCAAGCTCGGGCGAGCTTGACGTGTTGGAGAAGTTCTCGGAAGATAAGTACTCATCCACGTCCCTTGGGAGGCTTTGGGCAGGATCGGTTGAGGAGATGGCGTGAGTAAGCATCGCGTGTCAGTGTGGAAGGCGACTTGCCATGCTCAGGTGCAAGGTCAAGAGGCATCTGATGAGTCTGAGTTAGTCTGTGGTTCATGTGGCTGATCTACGAGGGCGGCATGATCAAGAGCTAAAGCGGGAAAAGCGGTGGGTGGCTCATCGACTGAAACACGGCATAAATGTGACGGATAACGTACCCAGGGTTGATGGTAATTAAGGCTTTGCAGAAGAGTGTCGGAGGTACTTTTCATCTCCAGGGCCATGAGAGACTGCAGGACTAAGTGGGCAAATCAATGGTTGACTTATTCATCTCATGTCCAAAACAGCCAGTAATAACTGGTTAATAAATAGTTTCCGTTGTCGTGGTGTGACAGGTGTGATAGCCCGTGGAGATATGTGATTTGCTTTTTCCGGCAGACAGAACTTAGATCCAAACTCGACAGCCCAACCCTGTGCCGAGATAGTGGCGTTTCATATGCCGCGTCGACTAATCTCGGAACTTGCCAACCAATGGTATGTTGGTTCTCCTCCAGCCAGACCAACAGCCCAGTTCCGCGACATGACGGGGTCCGGGAGCCGGGCCTGCGGCTCTCTCCGTCTCCCCGCATCGGCAAACTCCAACGCCGAAATGTCTGGATAACTCTGTGTAACAATAGGGCTGAGGTCTAGAACTGGCGGTTATGACGTGTCATACTGGAATGCTGCCATGCTCTGTGAATGCCCTCTCTTTAATCGGAAACTGCCAAGAATCAGGCTGCGAGATTAGGTCAGTGACCTTGGCTGCCATGACAATAATGTAACCCTCGCTCAGCCAGCCAAAACCTATCACATGCATATTAACGACTCGTCACTTATGAGAGCGCTGTACCCAACCACCACAGTGGCAATCCCTGTCTGGATCTGCTAGAGCATTGCCCGCTAGTGGAAGCCTCGTATACAGCGCTAGAGCAAAGCTCAGAACTATCACATTTCCGGGTCGCTTGGTGTCGCCATGTTATGTTGGCCGTTGGCTTTTCGCGGCATAGCGAGCCATATCCCTCATTCCTATTGCAGTCTTCTCAAATTGTCACTGATCTGTTAACTAACTGTTAGTGTTAACCAGACTTGTACTAATGATTTGTTCTCGTTCTAAAACAACAAGGGTACCGATAAACTAGTTGTGTAAGGCTGGGGTTGAAAGGCTAATCACACGCTAGTCTTGCAATGTTGCTAAGTGGCTTCGCGCCATTTTCGCTCCCCCGCATCACTTGCAATTGATATTACGTATAATCGTATTATTTCCATCCACATTGGGACTCTTGCATTCCCATGTAGCGGAGTTATCAGTCCGCCCTGTGCATTCTAATATGCCCTTATCATGTGACAGGTCATATTTGAGTCTGATCCTCAATTCCCGAGTTATCCAAACAGCCTGAAACCCCTCTTTGCGGTACGGCTCAGTTCGCCGAACAAGGCATGTGGCTGCTTAGGCCGAGAGCGCCACTACCCCTTAATTATCCTGAGCACGCGGAAAACCTCAGTTGAAATCCATCTTACTGGGCGATATTGCATGGGGCTCAAAAGATTTCGAGAGCTAATAGCATTCAACACAGAATTGTGGCTTGTTAATATCGTCATATGACGGTGAAACATGTTATCTCGGCCGCAGGCTAGACATGTCTTTGCTTTCGTGTCCACAGTTGTTATCTAGTAGCGGCCGGGGTAGGGCGACGGCCTAGATCAATGCCCAATGATATGACCCTCACACTTACAGTGACGTGCCGTCTAAGAATCCCAAGCGGAGTGAAGAGAGAACATGTCTGCCTATAAGAGAAAGCCAGTAGAGAAACGAGGGAAAAAGCAATATTATAATGGCTGTACAGAAAACAGCAGATTACAAATATTCAACTTATACTGCCCTAAACTTCTTATGGAAAGCACTTCATACAGCACCTAAGCCCTTTTCATCGTAAGTAGATCATTCTATACTTATATAGAGTGGGTAAAAGCTAAGAAGATAAAGTAAGTCACAACTGCAATGGATGAATTCTCTTCAGGTTTTGTCGGCCAGACGTGGCTTTATCCGTCGGGGTATCCTGCCTATCCAATCCCATCCGATACCCAGTTCGGCTTCGACACTCTTGACCTGACAAACACGCTTGCTGGAGATCCAAACAATCTCATCCAGCCTGGTTATGGTTTCTTTCAAGGATGGCTAGATGGTTCTGGCGTTGTGCAAACAGAACAAGTTGCCAGCCAGAAGCCTACAGCACTATTATATCCAGAATACGATATCATGAACCAGCCTCGGCCCGCCCAAGAAAACCATTCATGGGCAGTATCCAACGGTCAACTTCTCAGCACACAGAACCTAGTATTCGAAGGCCGCAAAGATGCAAATCTCCGTCCGAGCAACACCGTAACCAGTACAAAGGAAAACCATGTCGGCCATATGCAAGATTTCACACAAGATGGTACACCACAGGTTCGAGAGAGGAATCACTACATTTCTCGAAGATATCGAGACCGTAAACAGCAGGAGGCAGAAACATTGGAAGCTTCGTGGGAGAGGTTACAAGAGCAGAATGCGGCTCTGAAGACTTACTACAATGATTTGAGAACGGAAGTACTTGGTCTCCAGGATCTATTGCTGCAGCATACAGGATGCAATTGTTCAATGATCCACGCGTTCATTGCCGCTCAAGCTGAGCGCTCGTTGCATAACCTGATTTCACCAAGCGCATAATGTTAAGCTTCTGAAATTAAATAGACATTTATACTCCTTGAAAGAGTGGGAGAAAAGGATAACAGGCCTGGCTTTAAAAGTCTTTATTGTTAATTAATGCTACTATATTGAATATATTGATATAATTACTTTTATCTAAGTGATAAAGTTCAGCACTTACCTAAGCACATTTAGGCCAATTCGAACCGCTTTTATCTGGTTGTAATATTAGCAAGGTTACTCTGAGCAGATCGGGGGATTCAAGCCTCAGAAGCTGTTAAGTGCTAAAGTAGACGCGGGGGGTACCGATCTCCGCATCCATCGGGGATGGTTCAACACCTGCCAGATTGGGCTATCGGAGCGACGGCAGAGAGCTGCCCGATTGGGCATGTGATAGAACAAGCGTACCTTGAAGAGAACTTAAACAGGGCAAGGAATGGAGCGGCCTCGAGGCATGATCCCTTTGCAGATTTATGTGGATCTGGTAGAGTAGAGAAAAATGTCTTGGGATGTCCATATTAACAGCGCTAGGCTGGGGGATTTCAGGTGGCTGACTCCTTAGCAATATAAGCATTTAAGCTTATAATCCAAGACACTTCCTCCCAGTATGTATTGCCTGAGGCGACATTCATTCAGGGGTTTTGTTGGACAGTGGCCTTGGCACTATCTAAACGATGTCACGTCTTGCAAGGATGCAGTACGGAACAACGTCTTGAATTGAGTAGGGACTTTTTTTTTCTCTCGCCCTGGCTTGGTCTTTGAAGAATGGGATGATGTCACTCGTGGATTAGTTGCCGTGAATGGTAGGGGATAGCGGAATGTTGACAGCGATGCATAAGGCAGTGATTGACCCCCATCAATATATATTTCCCAGCTAGTCGCTCTCCTCCGACAAAACAGCGCACCTTTTTTTGTGACAGAGAATACTTCCTTAAAAAGATTACAATGACACGTCTAGCACAGGTTCTCCTTGCAGCCGGTGCCACTCTTGTCGGCCTCACCTCTGCACAATGCAACCTCACTCCCACTGCCAGCATCGCTACCGCTGATGGCGTCGAGTTCAAGCTTCTGCGCACCGGTCTACAGCGCCCCCGGCACCTCGTTGTCGACACTGAAGGCAATCTTCTGATTGCCGAGGCTGGCAGCAAGGGCGTGAGGAGGGTTGTCCTCGATGAAGGTAAAGATCTCGATGTTTGCATCGACTCTGACAAGGCCTTGATCTCGAATGCGAATGTACGTTTTACAATGCTGCATGTTCTTCAGCGGCGAGGATATAATAGTAACATGGCTTTGTGAACATAGCTGAACCACGGTATTGCTCTGACTGCCGACGGTAAAACCATTCTTGTTTCTACTCCTAGCGAGGTATACGCCTACGACTACGATGCCTCCAAAGGCACCGTCGGATCTCGTCGGACTGTCATCACGGGTATGAGTGCTACTTCGACTCATTCTACCCGCACCCTAACGATCCCTCTTGCTGGCAATCCTAACCTGTTGCTCGTGGCTGGCGGATCTGATGGTAATCTGGATGTTGAGACTGTTGACAAGGATGTTGTGCGCAGCCAGGTGAGAGTCTTTAAGATTGATGAGCTGTTGGCATCGGATGCCCCTCTGGTATATGGTGAGGCGGAGGTACTTGGCTGGGGTCTTCGTAACAGTGTCGGCTGGGCAGAGGACCCTTCTACGGGAAATATCGTAAGTGCAGTCGTACTTTTCCACCCAGAGCTTATGGGTTAGTGACAAACTGCTGACTGACTCGACTTGCAGTGGTCCGTCGAGAATTCAGTCGATAATCTCTATCGCGGCGACGTCGACGTCCATAACACCAATCCTGGCGAGGAACTCAACTTCCATGGCCCTCCTAATGACACCTCCAGCGCCCAATATGGTGCCAACTATGGATATCCCGGATGCTTCTCCATCTACGACACTTCCAACATCAAGAACTACCCAGGTGGAGCAGAGGTTGGCAAGCAGTTTGCTGGCACGCCTCAGGGTGAGACAGATCTGGGATTCACAGATGAGGAGTGCCAGGAGAAGCAGGCTCCAAGAATCACATTCGGGTCACACCTTGCGCCATTGGACATCAAGTTCCTTGATGGCAGTGCGGCATACATTGCATTCCACGGAAGCTGGTGAGTACCCTTAGTTCTGCTTTACTTTGTTGCACGAGTATTGACTAACTGATTTCAGGAACCGCAACCCCGGCGACGGCTACCGCCTCAGCAAAGTGGACTTTGCCGGCGGCGAGCCAGTGCCAGAATCTGATGATCCTAAAGCTGAAGTGCCGCTGATGTGGAACACGGACAATACTAAGTGTCCTTCAGGGTGCTTCAGACCGGCTGGCCTGGCATTTGACAAGACCGGAAGGCTGTTCTTGACTAGCGACTCTACGGGAGAGCTGTTTGTTCTGACAGGTGTATAAACGCTTGTATCCTAAGAGACATTAGGCGGATTAGCTGCACAGGGCTGAATTCAATTTATTCTTGCTATTAAATGCTTGTCATGCTGGAATGTTAGAACAAAGGAAACATTCTACGTGCGAACTTAGAGATCGACGGCAAATACGGAGCCATCGCTGTTACCACTATAAGTGAAACCACATTTCCCATTACTAACAATAAACCCAGCCCCTGTATCAGCGCCCTTCTTAGACATAAAGTAGTTAGGATGGTTGCTCTGCGACTTGCACGTCGAGCCAGCATGGTACAAAAGGAAACAGTTACGGTTAGCAGCACGGAAACTCCATGTCTCGCAGCTTGTGAACTGCATACAAGAGCTACAGCACTCT
This sequence comes from Fusarium mundagurra, assembly GCA_013396205.1. Taxonomy (NCBI): domain Eukaryota; kingdom Fungi; phylum Ascomycota; class Sordariomycetes; order Hypocreales; family Nectriaceae; genus Fusarium; species Fusarium mundagurra. Next base: position 79,947 of record JAAOAN010000474.1, on the reverse strand, counting down.
TCAGCACTGCTCGCGCCATTTGCGACGATCTGGAAATCAGAGGGGATACCAGGGCCGTTGTTGAGAACGTTGGTGACATAATAGCCGGTACTTGCGCTGTTGAAGTCGGGGCCAAACATGTTTGCTTCTTTGCAAGCTGCGTACTCTGTGGGAGCGGAGATGACCTTGGTGGCGGTGGCGGTGGCGGACTTGGTTGTTGTCTTCCACTTGGTGGAGTAGGTGGTGACCTTCATAGAAGTGGTGAAGGACTTAAGATTGCTGTGCTGTGTGATAGATAGAGGAATTACCCAGCACCAGTCGTTATGTACAGGGAACTTATCTGGAAAGCCAGCGGGTAGTACTCACAATCCGTACATATGAATGCGGTTTTCGCCACACCGTAAAACGCAGTCTAAGAAGACTCGCAACCATTACAGCGATCTGCATACGGCCATGCCTCTGTTCCGAAGAACGGAGTAAAATAATGGACAAAGAATGTACTAGGGCAAAGCTTTTCGAGAAGAAGGGTCGGCCGCGATGGCGTTGTCTGGACCTCAAGCCTCGGAATGTGAACATGGAAAAGTGGTCTTGCTTCCATACCTGGTCTAGCTCAGTTTTCCCCATGTTCTCAAAACGTGGTCAGCCACTTTTTTGTCTCGGCCAGATTCAGAAAGAAACTGCGAGCCAATGATTGACAAGCGGGATGATAGCGAAAAGTTGGCTACCAGACTCATGGAGCAGTCAAGCTTGGCGTAATCAAGCAATGGCTTTTCCAAACAAGCTCTCCCCTTACCTGGTTCAGCATGGCATCTCATTCCGGGTGAGTAGTGGTCTCAATATCTCAACAATGAAGACCTCCTTGGTACAGATGAAGACGCACCATGGCCGAATGCCGCGAAGCTCATTGAATGGGGTTCAGAAGGCGGAGAGGAAGATGATTCATATAAAAAGGGCGATGTCGCTGGTCCAAATGGGCATCACAAACACTGGGATAACGCCACGCTTGCTGAGCGCGACTTGTCCTACGCTCTGATCCTTTATTGCGTCGAGTGTGGATTTGGCGGCAATGCTTCACTTACTGGAACCATTGAAGCCAGCCTTATCCACGGCATAGAGAAAGCTCAGATCCAGTTCAACGCCCAGTTCAAAGCCGGGCTCAACCTTGGCCTGAAAGCTTTCGTCACGTATGAAAATGAATAGACATAGCCTGTCGCCGAATTCTCTCCCTGGAACTTTGGCATTCCACTTCTGTACACTGTTGGGCCTTACATCGGTCTTTATGTTCAGGCTGGAATGACTATTGAAGCAACCGGTACCCTTCTTATTGGAGCTTCGGTTGAGTGGCAGAACATCAACATCTTGATTGATCTGCTAGACTCTAGGAATAGCCACTCCAATGGTCTCACTCCGGTGTTTACGCACAGGACTGAAGCCACCGGCGAACTTAAGATGGAAGCGTCTCTAGGTCTGCCTGCTAGTGTCGGTGTAAAGCTCAACGTCTTGAAAGGATTATGGACAGCCAAAGGAGGAGTAGTTGACACACCGTCGGTTGTACTGGGAGGGAGCTTTAAAGTCAGTGCGTCAATCACTGATGACGGCGAGATCGTCACGGATGTTAATGGCGATTGCTACGGCATCGCCTGGAACATCAATTTCGAGAATACACTTGAGGCTTTTATCACACTCGGCGACAACACAAACAAGCTTCCCCTCATTGACCCTATGGAGAGTGATCCCACCGCTGAAGGCTGCATTGGCTACGTTAATGACGGCACTGGCGATGATGGATCTGATGATGAGGGCGGCATGTCTGGAACTGGAATGGACCGCGGTGGTAGTGGTCTATTCGCTGACTGTGTTGGGTCACAACCGGCGCCTGTCTTTGATCCAACATCCAAGAAGAAGACTGGTAAGAAGACCGACACAAAGTCTAATAAACAGAAGGGTACCGCTCAGAGCAAGTCCAGCAGCAGTGATAAGAAGGCTAGCTCGCATAAGAAGCCCAAGACATCAACTACTAGCAAGCGACCTACCAGCACCAAGGCTAAGAAGCCAACCAAGTCCTCGAGTGTTATAATGGCCGCTACCAAGAACACCAAAGCTACACAGGCTGCTGCCAAGAAAGTCAGCCCGGCCAAAGCATCCACGACATCCAAGAAGGCTGCTCCAGTATGCACTCCTTCAGCTCTCGCCAACCCCAAGACCCCTCCGCGTTCAGTTTACAAGAGAAATATTGCAAAGGCTCGTGTCCCTTCCAAGTCCATCATCGGTACTGCTTCTTCCGTGAAGAGCGTGAGCACTTGCGCCGAGACCTGCTTGAAGAGTAAGCAGTGTATGAGCTTTGGATATGAGGAGGATAAGACGTGTCAACTCTATGGGAAGAACCTCAAGAGTCTTGGTGTTTCGTCAGGTAAAGGGAAGCAGGCCTCGGTGTTTTATGACAGGAAGTGCTATGCCTTTAGCGAATATTCTAAATAGCATGGTGAACTTTGAGGGTGGATTGGGGGGAACAGGCAGCAAGCCTCAAATTGCATAGTTTCTTTTGTCGTTGAGCACCATATCTCACATTATATATCCATGTTCTTACATCTCATCATCATGGGAACTTCTGTTGTGCGAGTATATACTGTGATGTATTGTCATCCGAGTCCACCAAGGTATTTAACTATGTACAGTGAAGGATGTGCTGGATCCCTCGGTAGGACTGGACCATTTGTATATAATAATACTTCCACCAAGTTGCAATGTACAAGGAATGTAAGATCTCCTCCCCACTTCTCAAGTGCAAGACTCGAAGATCGCCAAAGGGTTGGCTGTCCCCAAAGTCCACAAACAGTCGGGTTATTTAGCAGCGAAGCTTAGCGCTCTTGCCAGCAGCGGCGTTGAAGAAGTTCCAGGTCTCACCAGGGGCAAACTTCTGACCGTTGGCAGTAGGGTCACCAACGTGGCCACCGCCGTGTGCGATCCAGGTAACGGGCTTGCGGCTGCAAGTGTAGGAGGTCTTGACGTAGTTCTGGGCACCGGGCGCGGGATCGTTGACCTGCTTCTGCTGGCAGCCGTTGGTGCCGATCCACTTGTCGCGGAGCTGGCGGCCCTGCTGGATGGGGAGAACGTTGTCGGCGGATCCGTGGATGTGGAGGTAAGAGACGGGAGTGTTGCCACCGTTGCAGCCAGAGAGGAGAGCACCAGAGATGACGGCAACAGCAGCGAAGTCGTCTATAATAAGTTAGTATACATAGAACTTGTAAGATATCAGAATGATGACGTACTGGGTCGAGAGCAGGCGACACTGTGGCTCATGGCGCCACCGTAGCTGAAGCCAGTAGCGAAAACTTGCTTCTCATCAATGCAGAGGTTCTGCTTGGCAAACGCAAGCATCTGGTCAGTAAAGGTGATATCCTCACCACCCTGGTTAGCCCAGCCAGCGTTGAGACCGTTGGGAGCAATGAAGATGGTGGAGTCGCCAGCCAAGTTGCGAAGGCCGTAGTAACCGCCCTGGACGACGTTGTTCATGTTTCCGCTGAGCCAGTGGTAGCCGAAGACGAGACGGTGGGGCTTGTTGTTCTGGTAGTTGTTGGGCAGCTGGAGGGTGTACTCGCGGTTCTTGCCGTTGACCTGCATGGTCTTGACACCGCTGGAGGGAGGCTGCTTGCCACAGCCAGCTGAGGCAGCGTCGCCGAGCCCAGCTGAGGCGAAGAGGGCGAGGGTGAGGGTGAGAAGGGACTTCATTGTGAAAGAAAGGACCGAGCCTGTTCTTGGTGTTTCTTGGTGAAGAAGAAAAAGAAGAAGAGAAGAGAGTAGTTGGTTCTGTCTAGCAGATCCTTTGTGTGATGAAGAAGAAGAAGGAGTGAATCTCTTGAATGAGAAGAATTGAAGATTATTATATACTACTTCTCGTATCACTAGACGTTGCCCTGTTTTCCAGCTGCCGAAGCTCCACCCGTGCCAGCCCTGAAGACTCCTCACCAGAGGTTTCCCAAAGGAGCCATGCTGGACAGATCATTGTCATGCGTGTTCCAAACAAGTTCACCCGGTAGTCAATCCATTTCTCTAAACAGCCGACAATGTCCATCAATGGTCGAATGAGGGATCCGGAGTCTGCGGGTCCGAGGGCTATATCCCCTGTCACACTGAGACTTGCATGGGGATGTTTCGAAACAGCAATAGTTTCATTATTAGCCGGTATATCATTTTCCATCAATTGCTGAGGAGGTCTGTTTCTTGGACGCTTGCACTGCAATTTCGCCTGTAATAATTGCCAAACAAGCGTAAAATTAGAGGCATTACCTTAAATTTTCCCAGAAAAACTTGACATCGCAAACTGCGCACCGTTTGGGTGATTACCCCGAGCTGAATGCTCCCTTGGGCTTATCGATAAGGTGCCTCACTTTCGGAGGAGTTTTTCCTGATGGAGCGAGGCTGCAACGGGAGAATTGTTAAAGACGGCGTGATGGCTATAGCATACTTGAAATGTATAACACGATCAAGTGTTTGCCAATTATGGTATCAGTGTTTTTCCGGAGCTCGTGTTGTGAATCTATGCGCGCCTGTAGGAATTGAGTCTTTGAATGCATTGACAACAACGATCTACATACCAATGCAAGTAAGTGCGGAGGTGAAATAAACTGCTACGTTAACATCTTGTCAATTTAACCGTTTCTTGGCAAAGAATTGGTAAAAGCGAATGAAACGAGTATAGGGTGATTTCGACAGTGACTACAAGAGAAGCAGTCCTGTTGAATATATATATAAGTTAATTCGTGCTCCCGGGTAGAGCACGCAATCCCCCACATCCCGTGGCTTGAAACGTGGCTATGTGGCTTTGATGATAACCCTTATCATCATCACAACTATCTTATCATCCATCATACAAGGAACAGCAGAATAGACTTTGACCTTTCATAAATGGGCCGATTATGAAGTCGGGTTGAGGTCCAAATACAGGATGATTGACATTTTTCCCGGCCCGTTGGACCGTTTCCCAAACCTGTTCCTGAAGTTGCTCTCGCTTCCCCACACTCTGAACTTGTCCCATTCCAGAACGGAGTCTAGCCTCCGTTTGGTAGACCTCGTGATAGGCCGACTAGGGAGTTGACCACCAAGTCTGGCAGGAGTCCCATATATAAGCCAGGGGGCCTTGTTTTCCATGGCATCACTCCCACGGAAAAACTTCCAGGAACGAGCTTGAACGAGCATGTTAGTTTATCCAGAGCTCCGGATGCAACCCCCGATTTCACCAAGGATTGCCGAGATTAGTGGAGAACGCTACCAGAAAATCAGGGCCATGACAAATGGTGTATGTCCTACTCCGTAACCTGCGTTTGTTCAGAGTGATTAGCAGGGGTTCATCTCACTTCGGCGTCTCACGGTTCCAGCGTAGATAACAGAGCTATGGCCAAGATGGTGGGAGTTCCGTCGGCTCATGTTTAAAAAGCTCCGTTAGTCTGCAAGAAATTAAGCCTTGCTCTCGAGAAAAGGACCGACTGTGCTCTTTGAATGTACGACAGCTTCATCGTAACTGGCCATTATTGTGAGTTGAGATGAATGAGTTCCAGATTGAGGCCTGGATATGTTCACGGAGAGACTTCCGTGATTCAATTCGGTATAGCATGTAAATAAATTCTCCTTTGGGAGATGAGTATAAAGGAAGACATAAGATGTCGAGAATATAGTCCTTCATCAGAGATTCAAATCAATAGTAACTCAGTGTCCATCTTCTAAGAACAGCTCACTCTATCTTATACCAAATTCACAATGAAGGGCTCTCTTGTCTTCCTCGCCGGGCTTTTCGCCCCCTTCGCTCTCGCTCAGTCTCTTTGCGACCAATACTCCTACTACGCCAACGGCGGTTACGAGTTCAACAACAACCGCTGGGGTCAGGGTTCCGGCTCTGGTTCTCAGTGCACTTACATCGACTGGTCCAACAGCAACGGCGCTGGATGGCACGTTGACTGGAACTGGTCCGGTGGCCAAGACAGCGTCAAGTCGTACCCCAACTCTGCTCTCCAGATCAAGACCAAGCGCATCGTCAGCTCCATCAGCAACATGCAGTCTGCTGCTGCTTGGTCCTACAGCGGCACCAATGTCCGCGCCGACGTTGCCTACGATCTCTTCACGGCTTCTGACCCGAACCATAGCACCTCCAGTGGTGACTATGAGCTTATGATCTGGTGAGTGCCCCTGACTAACATCGGATATTGGGGAGTGACTAATACGTTTTGGGATAGGCTCGGCCGATATGGTAACGTTCAGCCAATTGGATCTAAGCAGACCACCGTCAACATTGAGGGCCGCAGCTGGGACCTCTGGGTGGGCATGAACGGAAGCATGAAGGTCTTCAGCTTCGTCGCCCCCAACCCTGTCAACAACTTCAACTCTGATGTCAAGCAATTCTTCAACTACCTTGCCAACAGCCAGAACTACCCCGCCAGCAGACAGTATCTTCTCAGTATGTATCCCTGTACTCTATTACCTACACATTCACTAACATTGCAACTACAGCCTTCCAATTCGGTACCGAGCCTTTCACGTAAGTCAACCTTGCTTCACCTTGGCAGACACACACTAACCAGTCAATAGTGGAAGCAATGCTAAGTTCACAGTCACTAACTTCAACGCTCACGTCAACTAAACTAAATTGCTGGACCAATCATCTCTCGGATGGAATAAACAAGGGCGTATACACTTCTATGTTACATATTTTCTTTTTACATATCACACACAATAGCAGGCTATCGTAACTACTCTGAACTGTTCACTGTGTATTGGACGGTAACATCTATGGTGACTCTATGACAAGACCGCAGTGAAGGCCGAGGCAGTTACTCCCTCACATGTTCGGACAAGAGAATGACTCATTAGGCTTCTGTGTATACTTTAGACACATTGGCAACTTAGCCTTGAGCCTCCTCATTATCTTCTGACGTTTGGACTATACTGTCATGTTTGGAAACAGTGACATAGTTCTTTTCCCCAGAAACTTCACTCGTTAAATAGATTGGCGCTTGTTTATCAACTTATAGCAAACAGAAAGTAGCTCCACCATTGATGGACCGCCTTCTATCACACCTAACACTATCAACAGTCCAAGTAAACCGCTTGAGGACTGTCAGCACATCTAATCCAGTAACAGGGTCGTGGGGCCTAGTAAACTTACCATTTGCGTAAAGAGAATACGAATCAGCATTATACAGACATGACAGAGGATCCAAAGCAGTAGAGTTCTCATAGCCATAAGCATAGTCCTGAGTTGAAACCTCCTGCTCATACACGGCTCTCGCATGCGTCATCTCGTGGATCGTCGTAGTGGCGTGGTCCTGCTTATGGCACTTTTGCGGTAGAGGGGGCAGCGTATCGTAGAATAGAGGACACATGGTGACATAGCCGTTGACCCAAGTCGTGTAAGCGATCAAGGGACCGTCGCTCTCACAGTATCCAATCTCATCGCTGCAAGAGACTCGTGTGTTGCCACTGTCTGAAGTAGAGCACTCTTCAGCAACGGCAAGAAGTCGGCCCGTTACGTGTTCGCGAGCACTGGTCTCGTTTGACTTGAAGTACTCGACGAACCTCGCGGAGTGAACATCAGATGCATCTTTGGCTGCGGCCCGGGCAAGAGTTTCGCAGTTCTTTACACCATTGGCAGTGAGCTCGAGCTTCTCAGCGGTGCACGAGTCCTCCTGGAGGATGGTACGCTTCGATGCCTTTTGCCTTGCCTCGGCTGAGGAAGCTTTGGTGATCTTCATCGACAGAGCCTCGGACTTGAAGGAAACGGGAACCGGCTTGCTAGACTCCTTTGAAGCAGCGGGGAGACTACCCTCGGCATACACAGAGTATGTGCCAGCCTTCAAGTCGTACATGGTGGACAAGTCAACAACTCGAAAGATCGAGGACCCGGTTTTGAGTGTCTCGAAGTGGTTGGTCTTGAGTCCATCGTAGTAGAGGCTCAGCTCAATGCCCATGAAAGGCACCTCATTTCCTGCCTCATGTTAGCAACTTGGATTCTGGGCTTGGAGGACAACGTGCCACTCTCGTCCTTCAGAGACAACTTCTTGACAGGTCGCTCATCAAGGATGGTACCAATCTTGAGGAGACTCATATCAGTTGGCCCGTCGTTCTTGATAGATACATTGACCTGAGCCAATTGCCCAGATACAGGCTCCAAAGACACGGTCAAAGCGTTGGTGTTTCGCGCATGTCTGTAGTGGGGCAAATGCGCCTGAACGCCAGAGGCAAGATAGGCCACAGAAGCCAATGTCGGATAGAAACGCATCTTGAAGTGTGATTAAAGAGAGGAATGATTTTGTAGATTTTGATTTTGATTGAGGTGATCGTGCTTTAATATGTCAAAGGGGAGATGGCAACGCTCGAGCCCCTTATACGGTGAGTATTCCCAGAACAGAAATGAACTCCCTGCCAAGAGTCGTGATACGAGGTCGAACCCTGTCAATATGGTTACATTCTAAGCACGAGTCATGCTATGCGTCTATTAATACTCTAGACACAGAAAATAAGTATTTATTATATTGATTATCTTAGTATATAACTTTTTTATTGCGATATGTATTTGAGGTTTGGCGTAAACTACGCTCATAATGCAATCTCTTGCTTCTTCAGCCTTATCGTCACCATTGTAAGCACGACTGCTATTTAATAGAAGTCAGTCATGGTAATAAGTTTAGTACATGTTGACAGGTAGAAACTAAAAAAACAATGTCGAGGCGCATAACACATAGAGAACTGATGTGATATATTGCAGCTGAACTAACTATATCATCGAGACGAGGAATTAAATACTTATAGGTAGCTAAGAGACTCAAAGATGGAAACAGAAATTATGGATACCAAATAAGGTTATGTCATGCTTGAGAAAGGCAGCAACCGACGTACCTTTTTTGATCCAGGTCCCCACGCTGCCGCCGAAGAACCAATCTTTATACCTCGTTCTGAGAGTGCTGTAGAGGGAGATGGGTGGGTGTTGGCCATGGTTTCAGAGAACGGACGTCAACCGTAGTGACCTGATTGTGTTGGATACTAGACACTTTGGGAAGCCCATTGCTGTTATCCAATTGCACTTCCGGACTAAGAACCAGATTCATGGTAACTGGGTAGACAATACAGAGCGCCATGGGGATGTGCTACCATTAGTTGAAAAGGATATATGTATTGCAAGCTATGATCTATTGAAATGCTATCTTAAAGTAGTTTCTCAATAAAATCAGGGCTTTCTACCTTTGGTTATTTGAGTTGAATAATATCGGCTTATGTAGCTTGCGGAAGTAACAATCTTCCGTGCCGTTTAGTCCTAGAAGAATGTTGGGCATAAATCAGGCTGTATGACACAATGAAGACTAAGTTCCAATACAACTATAAATAAATATCAGACTGTAACAAAGATTGCAACTGATAAATCCTCACCAGCCTATGGCACAAGGTACATCAAGAACAAACATCATTCAACATCAACCTAAACGCACATCTCAACAATGGCTTGCCTGAATACCTATCAGCAAACCATTGGCGAGAAGCTGACTGAATACCGACCTCTCAGGACACAGAGATACGCCACTGTAAATGTGCTAATAATTACATGGAAGGACCACGACCTTGGAGTCGACTTTGACAGGGAAGTTGCAGAAGTCAAGGACATGTTTAGCCAGACTTTCAACTATGCCATTTGGCCTTTCAGAATACCATCTCAGGATCCCGAACTTTCCCTCAATGTATGTGTCGCTCAGTTCATCAAGAACTTTGGCGGAGCAGACGATCTCCTCATCATCTTCTACAGTGGACACGGCGGAGGAGAGAGCAACACACAGGCGAGAAGTCCTTGTACTTGGGCAGCGTAGGTAACCGGCTGCATTCAACAGACACTAGCTGACCGTGTATCTATTGCAGAAAGATATGTGGCGGCCCAACGCTCGATTGGTCCAAAATTCAGCCCCAAGTCTTTCTCTCTCTGGGTGACGTGGCTATTATTCTCGACTGTTGCTACGCGGGACAAGCTGCGCGGCCTCATACCTCTCATAAGATCGAGTTCTTGGCCGCCACCGACAAGGATAACTGGACACCGACGGGAATGAAAAAATGGCCGTCTTTCACCAATGTTCTCATGCGAGAGATGAAGCTTGCAATGTCCAACGAAGGGCTTGTAACACTTGCCACCCTCCAGAGTCGCATGGTAATAGCGGAAGCTGGTTTGAAGCGACAACCGTTCCTGGTCTCTCTAGCTGGAGGTGCTTCAGAGGGCCCAATCAGGTTGACAAGACTGACTAATGGTGACAAGGCCTCAGGGCCTCTCCCTCAAACCATCTCGCAATCTATCAACTCCATGTATCTTCGGCTATGTCTCTTCGATCCTCTCGATGTGGCAATGCTACCGAGCCTACTTCGCTGGCTTACCCGAGACTCACCAGCATCCGTCGAAGATATACAGCTTATTGACCGGGTTACCTCCGAGGCACAAGACATAAGCAAGATGGGAACATATGTCTGTGAAGCGGCGTATGAACAAGAGAGAACCCAAGCCTTACCATTCTTATCTCGGGAAGGGCGGACTGAAGCTCAGAGGCTACTCGATGAGCTTAAGCTTGCTGTTTTTGCCTCAGGCGACGCACTTTCGGTAAAGTCCGGAACATCTCATGCAGTTCTGGAAGGACTCAGGGCAGCCTCTTCCAAGCTAGTAGACTTTCTGGGAGATTCACTTGCGACGATGGACAGATGCGCGCTAAGTAATTTGGATGACAGCGGTTCCACTGCTCTTGAAGACATCCGGAGCAAGATTGCCATGCGCTTAACTCTGCTTGACGATGAAAAGGTGCTGGGAACCCCGACTCGCGTGAGCTTTAGTGACACAGCAAACCTAGACCAGCGGATAAGACGTGGAAAACAGGCCGGCCATGACGTGTTGGTCGAGTACATCTACTACCTCGACGAAGACCCCGATGTCTGTGGTCGTATGTCATATCAGATCAAGCGCATTATAGCGCTTCTCACCGAATCCAAGAGCCCAGCATTCCGCTGCCTCGAAATCTCCGGCTTCACCCACGAAACACTCTTCGGACCTCGCTTTGGACTTGTTCATCTTATCGCTGAGAGGTTCAAGGACCGAAGGTGCATACCTCTTGCAGAGTTGATTGGACAAGCCAAATACGTTCCTTTGGATCGCCGGATGCGGCTGGCTGAAATCATCTGCGAAGCTATCCTACATCTACACTCGATTGGTTGGTATCACAAGAACATCAAGAGTGAGAACATCATACTATTTGAGCTACCAGAGAGTGATGGAAGCAATTCATCAGCTGATAACTGGGACTTTGAGAACCCGTTCCTGATTGGATTTGACTGCTCTCGTCCGGCAGATGCAGAAACAAGAAATACAGTAGATTTCGCGCCGGAAAACAATATCTACAGGCACCCAGAGCGATGGGGGAGATCGGCACGCTTCGAAAAGCATCACGACATATATGCACTGGTAAGTACATTAGAATGTTAATTCCTCAGCGTGACTCTGTCTAATCAATCTCCTTGATGGAACAGGGCATCCTCCTACTAGAGATAGGTTCTTGGCGTAAAATCCCTACATTGGACACGAAGCAGAAAAACTTTACGCATATCAGTGATCCCGAAATGCTTCGCAGCTTATTTCTCAAGGTTGCATCTTCTAAACTCGCGCATGCAGCAGGCACGCGGTATGCCAAAGCAGTTAAAGTCTGTCTAGAGAATAGACCCTGGAAGGCTCTCGAAGATTGGGAATCACAAAAGCTGGTGCGAGAGAGGGTTCTGTGTCCACTCAGGGAATGTGCTGCTGCAAGTGGTTAAAATAGCAAATATGCCAAAACTATATCTTTAGAGTTTCAATATCCTTCCAGGCCGTCATACTAGTCTATCATAGGCACCATTTACAGATCTTGCCATGCACGCCGAGTTAAAGGATTGTCCCTTCTAGCGGGATTATGCTAGGAATGCACCGAGGAGTGTGGCGTATCTGGCCAGAAAGTATCATGTTAGTGAGCACTTGTTTCCACAGCAATGCGAGAGAAGTAATCTAGTAGACTTACGTTATCAGAGCAACTAGAAAGTTGTGTTTTGTCAAGTCGACAGCAGCGAAGAGCATGATAGACGTCCCAAAAATGAAGAAGGCGAAGACTATAGATCTGGGGAGACTTCCAGAGGAAGCCTGGAGGATAATTGTGGGAAGAACCAACCATAGAGGAACAAACAGTGCCACAAAGGCTTTGATAACGCGATCAAGAAGGACAGTGGAAAATAGGAAGATGTTGGGGTCCTGAGTCTTGGTCTATACGTATCATTAGTGCATACTTTTAATCGGAGGAGACTGGGGTCGAAGAGGCCATCAATGCTTACCTCGCTAGTAGAGAACTGTTGTAGTGTTAGCACTTCTGTTTTACTCTGGCAGTCCTTAGTAAACATACCAGCCTTCTAACACTGGGAAAGGTCCTCAATGCCAGTTCCGCTAGCGTCTCCAGCCCCGATCTGTCACTTCTCTGGGCCACTCCAAGAGCCACATAGTCTGTGTCGTTGGACATGTTGAGAAAGCACCCACTCTCGGACCGAACTAGAGGTTTATTTCCCAAGACCCAGTTCTCTACATTCTGCCGTTGTGCTCTCTGTGGCTCGGGGAGCTGAAGCATGCTATTGTAGTCTTGGATGGCTTTGTCTAAGGCCTGTTAGTTCCCAAGCGTAAGGTCAGGATTGTTATAAACCGACCATAAACCTCTAGTGTTGAGCGGATCTGCTGTAGGATGTCTCGACGGGTAATGTTGGCATCTTGCCTACGGCTGCAGAGCCCTAGCTGGACCCGGTCGACGTCATCACAGGCTTTCAGCCGATCTTCAAGCTCTGACAATTGATCTTGAAGGTCCAGAATACTTCTCATGTGCAAGAAGTCATATCTTTTGAGAATAGAGAAGTTTTTATCTAACGTCAAGAACCTGGCTAGGCGAGGGTAACCCTGGCGATAATCCTCTACTGTTGGCCGTGTCAGCATTTGCCCCGCAGGAGAAAAGGGTCAACAGTACGAGACGCGAGCTACTGTCTTCGCTGATAAGATAACAAGGAACACCGAAATAGGGTTGAATGGTACAGTAGGCAGAGAGGACTTACACATGGTACTGCTCATCATTTAATACAAAGGTTGAATATATCAATTCCAGAGCTCTGGGAAGTGGTGATATGTACTGCTGGGTTCAAACGTGCTGATACCTACCAGGAATAAAAACACAGAATCGAAAGCCAGCTTGGGGCTTAAGCAATCATAGGATGATAGAGGGCCTCAGACCTGCAAGCTGCGGGTCGGAGCCTGGTCACGACTCAGCCCCCAGGCCTTGTGTAACCACACCGTCAACGCCACCGTTGCCTTGTCTCAGACAATAGGCTACCGTTGGTGCTCAGCAATGCACTTTGTCGCCCTGTTCTTTATATCTGCGCCAAGGAGCGGGGTTACTGAGGGATTTTCTCGTTTGAGCTGCCTGTTGTGTTGCAATTAATATTTTGTATAAAGGACTCTTGATGCAATGGTGAAGATATATAGAGGAGCAACAGTCCGTACCTCTGGCCCTTATGACAGAATAGCCGGCGGTGATAGTCTCCAAAGGATCATCATGACTGAAAACGCAGACAAGACAGCCCAGTCCAAAACAGGCGGAGCGGCACGCCTCGCCACAGCCCCAATCCAAGACAACCCCAGCAAATCAGAGGAGGAGTCAAATGTGCAGCAGGTCCCGGATGAAGACGAAGATGACGACAGAAAAGCCCATGTGGCTCGTTACAATAACAATGTTCCAGTAAGCGCTACGTATCACTAGTTACCTATCATACGCTCACTTTGCCCAAGTTTCCTTTTGAACTTGGAGAGATTGTATGGATCGTCCAGCCAGGCTACCGTGCACCACGAGGGGAATTTCGCATTACAAAGGTCCATCCGGACGACTTGTTTGAGCTTGTTGATTGTGCAACCAACATTGTGCACCCTGATTTGGTGGAGGGCCAGTATTTGAGGCGTGATATTTAAGTAGCGAACAAGAAGTCTAGATGATTGGTAAATCAAGCAGGATGGTGGGTGGCTTGGATTTTGAACTGGCCAATGCACGTTGGTTCAACAAGCCACATGTTGCGGACAACTAGTTAAGGAGCGCTTATGACCGTGTCTCGACCCAATGTCCTGCATTTATTTCTGGTTCACTCTGTAATACTGCAAAATGGCCCTCACTTTCCGCACCTCTGCTACTTCTGCTCTCACGAGTCATGAACAGCCAACCAACCAAGCGAGCATATCTTCGACGGCACTGGACTTTGTCTATGCTCTGTCGACAGTTGATTTCGAGCTCTATTCTTCTGCGCAACTGCATTTCGATGGTCATACTGTCAGGGTTGCTGGACGAGGCGGTTACGCCACTGTCGAGATTGGCACTATCAGGCGTTCCAAGAACCTCGTCGCGGTAAAACGGAGTCTGATGCAATGGGAGAGCCATCAACCGACTCATCCTCAACATTCGAAAAGGATCTTGGGCAAAGGCTTTGAGCAGATTGTTCAAGAGTTGCGCATTCTTGGACATAAAAAGGTCAGGAGCCATGACAATATAGTGAGCCTTGAGGGCTTCTGCCTGGACGAAGTCAATGGGGTACCCTCGCTAGCCCTTGTCATAGAGTATTCACATCTTGGCACTTTACGTGAATTTCTGGTCCAGAACAACAATGACCACTCTCTTGATGAGCTGTTCAGCCTTGCGTTGCAGGGTGCCCGTGGCTTGGATGCTCTTCATAAGCTGCTTGTCTGCCATGGTGATGTCAAAATCGATAATGCACTCGTATTCGAGTCCTCAACGAAAGTGAACGGCAAGAATTGCTGGGTGGTGAAGATCTCGGATTTTGGACAATCTACTATTGCATCCCGAGACGATCCTGCTGGGAGAGTACTTTGTCGACCCGGGACACGTCTCCGAGAGGCTCCCGAAATCAGGCGAGGCCGGGCGTTTCAAGACCCCGGATATGATATTAAGGCTGCCTTGAAGACAGATGTCTTCTCATTTGGCCTTTTCGTATGGGAAGTGATGAAGAATGGCCAGGGATACTTTGATCCAGCGTGGGCAGGGCTAAATGGAAGGCAATATAACGCCGATACGATGGAGGACTTTCTTAACAATTCGCCTGGCGATGCCCTTTTAACTCATGGAACCGAGTTTGCAAACAGCTTGAACCAACGCCATGTTTCCCAGAGGCTTTTGCGGGTATTTGAGGGTTCATTGAGGGACCAGCCGCAAACAAGGAGTACTATGAGCGAACTAGTCGAAGCGTTTGGGCTCTCAAGTGACGAGTGAGTGACCACACTTCTATCCTTTGAGACACGATACCACACTACTACGACATACTGACACGTGCAGATGCGAGGAGAAGAAAGAAATACCAAATTCACCTTCAGATCTTAGGGCTACATTCGCCAAACTGGGCTTTGATGTTGATGACGAGTCTTCAATAGGGACATGGGGAACCAGCAAGTCGTTTTACGATGTAAGTGATGCGACTCCTAAGGAGATGTATGAAGCGACCGTGACTAAGATCCTCAAATCAGTTAATTGACCAGGCAGACCTTTCTGGATACTACGGTATTCTATCCCGCGCACCCATGTTGCTGCAGCGGAAAATTCTTGCCGAGCTCAAAGGCATGGCAATATCTGATAGCACAGAAACTCATTCTTCGGGCCACTCTGCCATGACCGTCGCTGAGTGTTATACACTTGGCTTTGGAGGGTCACACGACATCGCTCAGGTTGTCTAGTGGCTCGGAACTGCAGCTTCTAAGGGCTTCAAGAAGGCGGGGCTTGTATATCACCGAGTTTGCAAGGCTGTGGTCATTCCGCCGCAAGACCTGAGCGGTGCTGATGAGGGAAAAGCCTTAGAGATGGCTCTTGAAGGGATCCCCACTGAGAAGTACCTGTCGGAAAGAATCCTTCACCACAGCCAGACAGTTCTCGAAGATGCGCGTCAAAGGATCATTGGCGATGATGCCAACTCGCTCCTTGTAATGGCAGAGGGAATCTTTCTCTCTGCTTTTAGTGAGGTCAAAACGGATACTTTACTTCCACTGCATGCAGCTTCTTGGCTTGGGGAGGAGGCCCTTGTGGCGGAGCTACTGAAAAGCACTCCCCCAGATGCCCAGTCAGTATTGGGCTTCAACGCCGCGCACTTTGCATGTCTCGGAGGCCATGTCTCGATTCTCAAGCTCTTGAGCAAGCATAATGTGCCTCTATCAGCGGCTAGTCTCCAGTTGATAACGCCTCTACACATGGCAATCTTCTTCCAGCCCGGTGATCTCGCCGCAGCTGTGAAGCTTCTCCTTGAGCATGGTTGCTCGCTTGAAACAAGCACGCATACGGTCAAATGGGATGCTCATGACCTTTCTATTTATGGCACGCCAATGCAGTGGGCGTTACAGACACGCAATAGAACCCTTGTCCGCATTCTACTGCCACTACAAGCGCAATCACCTAGACCTGAGTGGCTGAATGACGTTATCCAGGACTTTTACTGGGAGCTGTTGGAGGATCTTCTGCCTTATTTCCAAGGCTCAATGGATGATACTGTTACATTGCAACCAGCAACGAGGCCATTTAGTCGGTGGATTGCCCACGGTCGAGACTGTGACCAAGCCATCGAAAAGACTGTCCGGCTATGTCATGATAACGGAATTTTGGGCTTCACCGCTGACGGTGTATCTCGGCTTCAGCTCATAATGCCTTCCATGCGTACATTAACCGACTTCTTGATGTTCAACTATGCTTTGGATGTATGCCCGGTAGACTACATACGGTACAGAGGGCCCGAACCTTTTAGTTCCCCTTTAATCGTCTCTGCATTCCAGGGCACCAACCACCAGGAGGCTCTTCGCGACACTCTGTCCCGGCTGACTAAGTATTATACACTTGATGAGTTGGAAGATGACCGCCTGGCCGATGGCTATAATCTTCTTGGGGTGGCCGTTGCTCGTAACAATGTGACGGCGGCACGTATCTTACTCGAAAGAGGTGTTGATGTCAACAAATCATACAAGATTGGTGGTGTTTCTATCATGTACCCGATCCAAACGTGCCTCTTTGGGAGACCCTTGCCTGAGATGCTGTCGCTGTTGGTCGAATATGGTGCCGACCTTCTGGCCAAATGCTCTATGACGGGGCTAACACCACTACAACTGCTCCTTGCTGGTCCAGTTCAAGTAGGCGATATATTGAATATCCTAGCCAGCTATTCGCAACCTGATCAGGTATATATTGAGGCTCTGTACAAGAGCTTTACTATGTTCTGTTACGTGAGCATTGGATATGACCTTGGGACATCGCCCAGTAGCCAGGAGATGAAGAAACCTCAGCTGCGGACACACTATTTGGAGCAATTCCGTCGGCTGCTGATGGACCCTAGATTCGTTTGCTTCGTCGATGAACCCCATCATGCAGATGGCTCTACAATGATCCAGCAGGCGGCAAGCATAGTGCACCACCCCGCCGTTCGGCTGCTGCTCGATGCAGGGGCCGATGCAAGTCGACCATTCAGCCGCGGTAATATTTCGATACTGCCACTACAACTCGCAGTATTAAAAGGCAGACTACTACAGGAGGCGAAAATTGATAGTCCTGACCCCATACCAGGAACTGAATACATAAGTATGGATCTGGTGATGGAGGTTGCAACGGAGCTCCTGCAGTGGCATCTGGCACGCAGCGACGGCCTGTTTGACGGCATCAGCGAACTCCACGTTGCATACTCTATGATGTATGCAGAGGGAATTAAGAAATATCTTGAGGCAGGTCAAAGTTTGGAGGCAAAGGGACATTGGCCCGGGATTGAGAATGGAGTTACGCCCAGAGAGCTCTGCCGTGACTCATTTTGGAACTCTGAGTCGGGTTATGGCATTCAACTTTTTCCATTTGTTAAAGAAGAAGAGCTTGGGAAGGAGTACAGAGATCTATTAACAGTAATCCCGAGGGAATCGGGACTGCTAGAGAATACCTTGCCAGTATATGGAGAAGATTTAAAGCACTAAAGCAGGTTTCAAGCTTCAGGTTTCACAACGACCGGATTCTCGATATAACACAGGGTAAAGTTTGTCCTGTAAGGTATTCGAAGGTTGCCAGATGCAGGGAATTATATGCCTGCTGCCGGTTCCTTGTAATTCATTATACTGCTAATAACAAAAGCCTAAGGGTTCCTCTACTTTATTCTTCCTTCGCCTTCATCATCCTTTCAGTGTACTCCTTGCCAGCCTTAAACCACCATGCACCTATCAAAATTGTCAGACCACCCACGACGACACAGGTGTAGTTCATATTCGCAACCTCGACCGGCATAACGTAAGGGAAGGAGAAGAAGATGATGGCAAATGTAAGCCAACAGACTGTCACAGTGTTGACAATGGGCCCGATCATTGGACCCATGTGGAATACACCCTTGTGCATGTTCTTCCTGCCGGTCAGCAAGTTTGTGAGAATAGGGAACATGTAAGAAATGTTGTTGATGGTGACGGCCGTTCCGAGAAGCGAGTTGAAGGCAGTCGATGAGCCGAGATATAAGCATCCCAGAGCAGCAATAACTGCTGTGACT
This sequence comes from Fusarium mundagurra, assembly GCA_013396205.1. Lineage (NCBI taxonomy): Eukaryota > Fungi > Ascomycota > Sordariomycetes > Hypocreales > Nectriaceae > Fusarium > Fusarium mundagurra. The sequence continues at coordinate 61,359 of JAAOAN010000474.1, read as the reverse complement.
GCAAGTTGGGAATTGAAGGGGATCTTGAGGCTTGGGTGGACCTTGGACCAACTAAAGTATGGTTAACAATTGATCTCTAGACTCGCATTGTTGAGAACTTACACCTTGGACAGCGGAATAGCTCCGTCGCGTGAGAAAGCCCAGAAGATTCGGCCAGTGCTGAGCTGTGAGCTGATCACACATGGACCGAGAGCAATGAATAAGATGAACAAAAGACCAAACGCACCGCCAGTCTTCTGGGTGACCTGGCGGAAGAGCTCTGCAAGCGGCATGCCGGTATTGCCTGATGTGAGCTGGTCGAAATCCTGGATTGAGAACATGAGACTGATGAGATACGTGATACCAGTGCAGAACGCGATGATCAAGGTAATAGCGATGGCCAGGGGGGCATTCTTCGACGGCTGCTTGTAGTCAGTTTCTTGGTCATGAATCTTCAAGAATCAGTACAACATACGTTGGGCATCTCTTCTGTGATATGCGTGACACCATCAAGACCACCAAGAGAGTACAAAGGATTAACCAGACCAGTGATGAAGCAGATGGCATTGTTATTCCACCCAGTCGTGTTGATCCAAGTCCTGAAAACAAATTCGGGATCGCGATGTGTCGGGGCGCATGCGACAACAGTGACCAGCACAACGAGCCAGCCGACCTGTAAGTAAAAGAGCGAGAATTTGTTCAAGGCGGGGATAATCTTGTTCCCAAACATGACAACGCCAGCGGTGAGTAGGTTCAAGCCTTGGTAGACGATGAAAGTCTGCCAGGCCTTAATTTCGAGATCGGCGATGTACAATGCGATCAACGCCATGAGAATCTGTGCGTAAATGATGTTGGTAGATGCAGTGGTGAAGATCCCTGGCCTGTCAGTAGACGAAACTCTCTTTTCCTGCGATGACTTACAGCCAAGTACACTGAACCAACCAGTGAGGAAACTTAGAATACCAGTTGCTCTTCTTGGAGCCACAGCCGCAATCCAATGATACATGCCGCCTTCGGTAGGGTAAGACGACACAAACTCAGCGAGTGACGCTCCAAGGAAACATTGCAGAATCGTCACGAGGATGAAGCCGTATATGACAGCGCCAGGACCTCCAGCTCCAATCTCTGTGATCAGACCAAGACCTAATCCTGTCCATGAGATAGTTGTCGTAGAGGCGAGCCCAATCAGACTCAGGGTACTGAAATGTCGGTTGAGCTCTTGGGTATGACCTGGTTGCAAGAATTAGTATGACCGAGCATTGGAAATGATGGTTATTCGACGAACCCATTTGCGCCAGACGCAGTTCGTCTGCGTTCATCTCGGCTTTAGTCTCCGAAGTATCCAAACTCCGCTTCATGCTGGATATACCATGATCGTCTGGTGCAGCCATTGTCGTTGAGCAGAATCGCGGTCTGCTGGCTCAAATCGATCCTCTGTAATATTGCGGTTGCAAATATCAAGGTTTCATCATGACTTCCGGGGTCACACGAGATATAAGCATATTCATACCCTGGCGCGTTATCTTAATTGTCGAACGATTGCTTATCGGTAAGTCGGCACAACGCTCACATGTTGTGTAAGCATTGTGATATGCACATCCCCTGTTCAGAACGGGTCTATGTAACCCCATATTTCCTGTCTCTCCAATCGCGGAGACAAGTCGGATACAAGCGCGATAATACAGATGCACAATCAACGGCCAACTGCGGACCGGTTCGGCTAAACGACCGGAAAAGGCCGTGATTAGATAGGAACTCGAACCAAGAGATCGGTCTTGTGAGCCAGATAAGGCCGTAGTCTATGCGGGGTAACCAGCCCCCTCCACATGGTTCATGTATTAGCATCGGGGAACCGAGCTAGGGTTATCATTGCGATACGTGGAAATTGGAAGGTCTGAGCTTGAAGATGTTGATCGGCAGACTCTCGCATGACACGATGCCGAGCTCGGCTTTCATGGTAGAATGGGGTTAATACCTCGCGTAACTAGTGACTACGTATAATAGCATGGAATATAACATGGCATGGCCTCCTCATGCCTCTTCTTGTCTCTATCCACTCATACAGGTTGAGACAAAGTTGCAACCATGCGTTTCTCCTCCTTCTTCAGCCTTGCAGCTCTTGCAGTCAGTCATGGAGATGCAGCAGGTAGCTATGTCAAGTCCATGTCGCCGAATGCGCAACAGCTCTTCACTGAGTCAATGGAATGGATGGATACCTTTTACGATAAGAAGGCAGGTTACCTGTACGACTTCAGCGCCGCGGTAGCTCTCCGCCATGAGACACGCAGCTCAGTGTGGTACGCCTTTGGTCTGTTGGCAAGGAACGAGGGGTCTGATGCTGCCGAGGCTGAGAAGATCATCAAAAACACCATCAATGCTCAGTACAAGGTTCCTGCTGATGAATGGTAAGTTCAAGCGACAATGATATAACTGATTTGAGCCTAACACTGGCTTAGGTACGGAGACTATCAGCAAGAGCCGGAAGAGCCTTATGTTGGCAGCCCAGCTTATCCTCCCAAGATCTACGGTAGCTGGGACCCTAACTGGCGCGGTTTCGTTGGTACGACTTTGGTCATGTGTATGGAAGAGTTTCCTCACTTGCTCAGCAAGAGCACTCAGAATCTGATTCTACACTCCCTGCATAACGCGACCAAGGGTGATGAGTACCGTTTCGGGCACCTCGACAAGACGAAGGATAACCTTTACCCCTCGTACAGCAACCCTGTAAGTATTTCTGGCCAGACGCTTCTTGGGCTGTCCGTTCTCTAACCGCGTTGATGCCAGTCTATTATGCGTGCCTTTGTTTCGGGGTGGACAGGCCGTCGTCTCAATGACAGAAACATGACCATTGGCGGCGAGAAGTACGCTCAAGACATCATCGATCTCTTCAACAAGCACGACACCCTCTCCGAGTTCAACTCAGGCACCTATACCGGCGTGTCTCTTTTCGGTCTCATCTTGTGGAGCAAGTATTTACCCAAGGACTCAGTGATGACTAAGAACGGGCCACGAATGGTTGAGAGAACCTGGGATGCCGTTTCTCAGCTGTGGCACCCCGGTATGAAAAACATAGCTGGTCCTTGGGATCGAGCTTACGGTTACGATATGAACCGCTATCTTAGCTTGATGGCTTTGTGGTTCTGGACTTTGACTGGAAAAGAGAGCTCCTCTCTGACTTCCCACGTATGCAATCCTTGATCTTTGCAGCGCTTGCTGGATTACTAACGAAGTGCAACAGCCTCAAGTCATGTCGCACATGGCTGACTACGCCTGGGCGCCTCTTTTCGCGGCTCTCGACAAAACACACCAGCAACTCATCCCGAAGAAGACGCTCCGCAAGCTCTCAAAGTTCCAGGGCGAGCATACCTTTACAGGAAGCGCTTACTATCCTCCCTTTGATACTGCATCGCGTAATATTACTACCTGGTTATCCGAAGATCTTACTATCGGCGCCGAGTCCTACGACGAGATTGTCATTGGCGGTCCATCGCAATCTCAGGGGTCTTTCAACCCTGCAGTGGTCCAGTGGAATACCGGAAACGAGATCTCTTTCATTTCTGTACGAACCCTGGGTCTTTTCGGAGAAACCCGAAGCTAACAAGATCACAGTTATACCCAACCGAGATGGCTCTCCAATCCCGCGTCAAGCCTGGCAAGCTCAGTTTATCGTACCCCTACGGCAACGCGAGTTCTGTATTCACCTTTGTCGTCGGTACCTTCGAGAAGAAGCGCACAGTCGCTAGCTGGGGTGATGTTCAGGGTCTGGAGGTAAAGGTTTCTGGCAACATCAACTCCACATATGCACTTTCATTTGCTGGAGGATATGGTGGTGCGGACAGTCTGATTCGAGATTTTGAATTTTGGAACTTTACCTACACAATGCCTTCTGGCTTCCAGGGAGTGCCTTCTGTTGAACTAGATTTTAAACTTATTTAATAGAAAGATTTAAGTTATTTTAATAACTATATATATTATCCTATATGTTTGCTTTTTGTTCTCTCTTTGCTGACCTGGCAAGTGCTTGGCTGTATCCTCGCGGCTTGGGTCAATGAAACCATCGGTCAACGACTAAATGATGAGAAGGATGCTGAAATGGAAAAGGGACTGAAGGAGGAGACAGTTGAGCATAGAGCTTAGGTTCAGTCTTCATTGGATTGTGAACTCAGCTCATCTGGAGAAACTAAACATAGTTTACTATAAGAGACTTATTCTCTTCCCAGGCTCTTGAATCTGACACCTTTCTATATGTTAACAGCCATAAGCTGGAGTTTCACCGAGCCTAGTTCAACAAACTCGAACTTACAGCATCCACAAGCTGGCGTCCCATATATCATCTTTCCAAGTATCCTATCATGCTCCACCACCATACCGATACCATCAGGGACATTCTCATCATAAAGCAGCCCAGGGATTCTATAGACTTGGGCCATGTCCGGGGTAGGCTCCCCCCACATAACCAGTCGGAACACAGACCGCCGCCCACAAATCTTACATCTAATCTGACTGATACCTTCCATTGGCGTCCCGTACTCCCGCAAGAACCAGTCTGCTTCTCCGGCTGCGAGCTCCAGGCGTGACTCCCGTGCTAGCTTGCCTTCCTTGCTCAGCTTCAAAACCCTGATGAGCTTCTTCGCAATCTCTAACCTCTGCTGACTTGTGTCTTGCCCTGGTTTCATGTCTAGCAATTGCCCGTACTTTTCTAGTAACCCTTGTACCTTATCCAGATCATACCTCACGGTCGAGATAGACACATCTCCAATTTTTGCATCTTTCCATTCCATGTTTAATGCTTTCGCTTCGCTCCGAGGGAATATGCGATCCATCGCATCACATAGAGCTTGTGGATCTTGGCCGCTAGCACGGACTATCTTGGATACAATATAGTCCACGACCGATTCCGCATCTCCTCCAAAGTCGTAGTACTCAAAGGTCTCAATGATGCCAACCGTCTGGAGTTTGGGCTGGATCCTGCCGTCCAGAATGATTGGCTGAGAGGTCGCTTTCCTATGACATCTGCCCATGTCCCAGAGCTTCCACGTTCCCGTCAAGTATCCACGCAGCCACGGTGCTCGGGGGTCCGTTTCTTCACCTGGTGACTGGATGAACAATAGGGGAGAGTAATCGCCTTGTTGTAGCGCATATGTCGCCAGGGAAAAGAAGTATGCGAAGCGGTTCTCGATGAGAACAAGAGGATCTTGTTCTGGTCGAAAGTCAAGCATCTTCCCTAGAGCCAAGAAGTAGTCTCTTGCATACTGACACTTCCGATGGCCTAGAATTCCGATCGCCCACCCGAGAGTGCGATACATATCGTGCTCATTCTTCCATGCCTCCATGTCTATCCATGAAGTCATCCTTTTTAGAGTCGTATTCTGCTTCCAAATGTCCTCTGTGACAATCGAATTACTTCTTTTCTTGACCCATTTTGAGTGCGCAGTGTCTAGCTGATGACATATATCCCTGGCATAGGCATCAGATAGCGTGTAGTCCTCCGTGAGAATGAGGACGTCATTGCTCTGAATGTACTCCAGTGTCACCCACATGCGGTCGAACCACCGAGACCGAATGATGGCCGCAAGGTCGACAATAAACTTATCATAGGGAGAGTCCTTGACCTGGCCCGAGAGATGACTTGCCCCGACGTCGTCCAGATGGATCACTGTTTCCGCGGCATGGTTATATATCTCTGGTATCAATAGGAGGAGCTGTTCCTGAACCTCGGGGCGCCATTGTGGAACACTCAAGTAGTCATGCCAGACTTCGCAACCGGGAGACTTGGCTGTAAGCGCCAGGAGAGTCCTAGATGGTATTTGGTAAACCAGCCTCGAAACGTGGGTGCTCTCTAGACGAAGGTCCTGCGCAGTGGCCACAGCGGGGTGCCAGGCATGAGAAATAGAAATATAGTTGACATTTCTAGCCTTTATACATGAAAGATGCCTGTTGAATATTCTCAGATTCCACGGCGAAACTGGCTCCTGAGTGATATCAATGACAGACGGTTGTGAGTTGCTGTTCCCGGTGGCTATGGTTCGTATCGGAGGTTCCCCGTCGGGAAGGAATTGTTTTCCGCACGATACGCAATCAGAGTCAAGGCCAGTTCCCCATACGTATGATAGAAATGAGGACTGGGGGGTCTGTCGCAATTCGCTGCCGACATGGAATGACACACTAGGCTCTGGTGGTATAGCCAGGGAAGCAGTGCTATTCTCGCGTTTCCTTTTGAGATCTGCAGTACTTGACGCGACACTGAGAGAAGTTGAGCCACTGGCAATGCCATCGGCAATATTCTCACTCATGTCAAGTGCATTGAGTATGATCTAGAGAAACGGGCTTACTTAAGCTGACTGCTAGGCTGAGGCAATAAGGCGGACTGGCATGAGAAAATCACCGGCCGATGTCAAGTGCCAATTAGAGCCAGCTTATCACAGACGTAGTGAAGCCCATTAACAAGACAAGCCAATTGCGCTGAAGTGAGCATGATGATGAGGTAGCAAGAGACAAAGATGAGCTGGCTGAAGTGAGATTAATTTAGTGGCTGGCTTGAGATAAGGAAAATCGCGCTAAGATAAGCATAATCAGCATGGCTCCTGTACTCCATATGGTAAAAGAGTAATATTGAGTAAGCAATTGTGCTTTTGAGGTATAGCTTAAAACTAAGCAATGTCCTTAAATATAATAGCTAGCTTTTAAAAAAAGCATTGAAATATTATTAATGCTGGTATCTAAGTTATTCGATTGATGTCCAAATCTCTAATTCCGATAACCCCCATCCAACGCCAGACCCAGCATTAGGTGCCTCAACACGCACTCGAGAAGTCGATATAGAAGGGAATTCAATCTTGGTTTCAGCATTTGAGCTGATAGGCATCGGACTTCGAACCTGGTCAGGGATTGTTGCCCACGCATCACCTGTCCAGTACTGAAGATCGTAGCTGGCAGGGATCCGTACACCATCAGAGTCATCGTAGAAGAAGAGTCGCACATTGTCGACAGCTTCAACCTTGCGCAAGTCGACTCCAAAATGATCCTTTGAATTCAGACTATTATACGAGGTCCAGCGGCTGTTTTGTGGAATCTCTGTTCGGAAGACCATTCCGTTGATGGCCCGCATGGGGTCATCGACCGCAGAAGTGTATGAAGCAAAAGCGAGGGAAGCCGAGGGTCTCGCTGACTATTTGCTGCGATGTTTATTCGGGAGGAAACCGGCGTTGGGAGAGATGGACCGACCTCAACTGTTATAGGCCCGATTGTTTCTCGACTCCCAGCGAGCTGACCATCTACGTATACTCTCAGGCCTTCACCTTGGTTGTAGACTGAACCTGCCTTGTCCCATAGGATAGTGATAGAAGGCCGTGGTAAGCCACGTCCTCGACAGCGAAGTAGTCCCAGTTTGAAGGAGTCAGGGGATTGACAACTATTGTTTCGCCAGACTGGGCTCGAAGTCCTATTAGCCCGGCTAGGACATTATCGACAAAGGTCGAGTGGTTGTAATCTTCGCTGTGATTGTAGCCATCATACATCCATTTGTCTTCATCAGGATGATGAGCTTCAGCCACGTAGGGTCGCCCATCTTTGTACTGTATCCGAGCATATCGTTGAAGTATCTCGTAGTAGTCCTGGGGAGTGATGTAATTCTGGATTGAATAGTCGTGGAGAACATTTTCAACCGCAGTCAGGGTCTGTGAGGTTGAAAACGGCCATGAAGGACCGTCCCACCTGCAGCAGTTATCTGCTTCATACATGAACCACTTACTTCTTCTCTCGGCTGTAGTTGGTCCAAACTTGGAGAAGAATCCTTGGGGATCTTTGAGCTGAGAGAAGGCGTCAAGTTGGGACTCATCGCATGGCATGTCAAACGCCCATGGAAGATAGCCCATGATTTCCCTTGTACCTAGCAAGGAGCCGGAGGAGTTGTCGTCACGGGCCCGGTGCTTGTAGAATTTGCTCTCATTATCCCAGAGGTGCTTTTGCACGGCGACTTGCAGGCTTTCCGCCTCGCGTCGATATTCATTCTCAAGGTCAGAGTCTCCACCTAAAGCAGAAATCTTTGCTATCGCTATGGCATCCCCATACTGATAGGAATTGATCGTTGGCCGAAAGCCAGCACCGCCAGGATAGGGATCACTAGACTCATAGGAAGCAGCTGTGTACTCCGTGGCATCCCAAACAGGTACCTGCCAATACAGGCCTAGTGAGCTGGAGTAATGGTTATCCCACCCTCGATATTGCTTCACCAGATTCGTAAGCTGTCCAACTACAAAGTCTTTATCTCCTGTGACCAAGTACTGTTTCCACAACGCAGTGGCAGCCCAGAAGCTGTACTCGTGCGCCCAGTCGGAGGTATCTTTGTTAACGTCGTCTCTCATTGGTTTTGGGAACTGGCCTGGTCCAGCGAGCCAATACTTTGCGATATCCTGACCATATCTCGTATCACGTATCCACCGGCCTTCGGTGATATGATGACCTGCAGCAGCCACGATACCACCATACGGTGCGCCATAGCTGACGGGGCTCAAGAACTCACTGGCCATGTAACCATACTCGGCTCCAGTGTAGACAAGATGTTCTTTGTAGGTCTGCCAACGATAGTAGTATACTTCTTGGATCTGTTTATCGGGTATTTCCAGCAGGGGAATGTTCTTCTCGAACCAGGGTTGATCTTCTAGGCCTTTTAGAAGCAGATCCCGATCGAGGATGGTTGTCCCTCCAGCAGACGACGACATGGCGCTTAGGAAGTTCAAGTGGAAGCCTGAATACAGCAGAACTTGAATTAAACCTCGGTAAGTGCAGAATGGCATGAAGCTTTGGGAAATCCATTCGACGGCGGTAGAGTTATGTGTTGAAGCTCTAGCTGAAGTTGACGTCACATGCCTCAGTGCTTATTTTATAGTGGAAACGCCACATACCAGTACGAGGATCCATTGATTCAACGTGGAATATTGCAACAGACTTTGTTTCATCCAAATAACAAGGCACAGGTAGTCATTCTCCGAGCCCTTCTAGAACACGTAATCTATCACCCATCTGATAATGCAACATCTCTGATTAAGTATAGAGTAAAGTAACGTAACTCACGTGGTTCTAAGGGCTGCTCGTTAGTATCTGTGGCGCTCGACCATTGAATCACTAGCTATTACGAGCTTAGCTAGCATTCCAATCTCTGCTAGCAGCAACACAACGAGAGGTAACGATCAGATGATGAGTTGCACCTTTCCGTTTTAGAGTAGAAGGAGGGGTTCCTTACTGATTGCGTCACGATACTTTCTTTTCAGCCACCAGACAGCTCCCACCCGCCACCCAAGCTTCAGGGCACCAGAAGAAGGTGAAGCTTTTCATACTTGTATAAGCGCTAAGTGTGAAATGGGCTAAAGTATTTGACTAATTCTAGCCCTCAGCGTGTCGACATCCAATCACAAAACGTACTGGGGCTTGTGCTCTTTGAACCCAGAGCGAATGCGAGCTCGGTGACCCCATACGCCACGTTGCTATTGTTGGACTCACATGCTGCCATAGCTCGTGTCAAATCTGTCTTTCGCGCAAAGCTTATTACATCGCTCAAAACCGTAGCTTCACTAATGACGTTGTCAATTAGACTCCCACGCGCAATCCGTGATGGAGCTATGGATACGACTGATGATGATGGGCTTTCTTGCGTGAAACGTAACAACCGTTTGTTGGAGCATTTGTTCTTTCTGAGGAGATGAAGCACAAGGAAGTTGACTTTGATGGCCATTATATAACTCATGATGCCTTTCGTCAAGCCGAAGACATCACCAACCATTCATCACTTCCTTAGCAATTCTCACAGCCATGTCTCCTCAACTTGAGGTAGTCCCTTCGCTCAATGATTCAATGTCTGATCTTTCTTTGCAGAGAGTGTCACACTGCGATACAAACGCCCAAGAATTTTTTGGTGGGAAACCAGAGAATGTCTCGGTTACTCTACCTCCAGTCACGTTGCCAGATCAAAAGGGCTCTGAAATGACACGCGACCTTCGATGTACGTTCTCTTGCTCATCATGTACTAAGCACCTGTACTAATCTACATCAGATAAACATGCTTCGACTTACCGAAGAATCTTCGCGTTCATATTTATCGCCAACTTGGCAGTCTTCATTGCCCTTCTCGTCACCTCTAAAGCCTCGATCCTATCAAGAGATGCCGCCAGCGCAGCTTCTGCAAATCTCATGGTATGCATCCTGTTTCGACAAGAAGAATTCGTGAACCTTTGCTACGAAATCGTCGTGCTGGCTCCTCATTCTTGGCCGCTCTCGGTTCGGAAACGACTGGCCAAGGTCTTCCACTACGGTGGTTTCCATAGTGGCGCTGGAGTTGCTGCTACTGCGTGGTACATGGTCTATACCATCCTTGCTACTCAAGAATGGGCTGAAGACAAGAAGGAGTACAGACTCGTCAACATGATCACCGGTTGGATTGTGGTTGCCATGTTCCTCATCATTCTCATCGCAGCTTATCCCAGCATTCGAAGAAAGTTCCACGACCATTTCGAGGCTTTCCATCGATTCGCTGGTTGGGTATCCTTGCTTGCGTTCTGGGTACACAACATTGTGTCAGCTCGTGTTACGGCACATGAGTGGAACAAGTCTATCGCTTATGCTCTTGTACGATCTCCCAACTTCTGGTGCATCTGTGTTACAACCTCATGCACGATCGCATCCTGGTCCCGATTACGCCGTCGTGTTGTGTATCCCGAGAAGTTAAGCGATCACGCGACCCGACTTCACTTCAAGTACCGAGGCATGAAACCGTTCTATGGCCTCAAGATCAGCGACAAGCCCATGACAGAGTGGCACGCGTTTGCTACCATTCCAGATATTGAGCCGGAGTCTGGCAAAGTTGAAGGCTTCAGCGTTGTTGTTTCCAATGCTGGAGATTTCACCAAGAAGCAGATCATGAATGACAGAGAGCGAAAGCTTTGGGTTCGCGGTGCCCCTCTTCATGGGCTTCTCTATACCTCAAAGCTCTTTCGTCGAATCGTCATTGTCGCTACTGGATCTGGTATCGGGCCTTGCCTTTCCCTTCTCCACGCCGATGAGACCCCTCGCCGTGTCCTTTGGTCTACTCGAGATCCTGAGAAGACCTATGGACCAACTGTTGTCGGTGCAGTTCAACGAGCTGATCCAAATGCAGTTATATGGAACACCACTGAGCGAGGTTATCCGGATATTGTCCGTGAGACTTACCAACTTGTGGTGGAGTCTGATGCAGAGGCAGTTTATATCATCTCGAACCCCAAGGTTACTGAAAAGGTTGTCTTTGGTATGCAAACACGGGGTGTCCCGGCATATGGAGCCATCTTTGACTCTTAGATACCCGGGTTTGAAGACTTACACACAAACGGAATTGGGGTTTTGTTTGAGTTATGAAAATCGGTAGCTTTTGCATAGACTATAGATTATAGAGGACACCAGACCGAGATAGATTTACAGAAAGAGCAAGTAATTACATTGCATGAGCAAGCCTCCCGAGATTTAAAACGTTTCTCTCTCAATTGAAAGCCAGATGCTGGTGAATCTCAAACGACAGGTGTCTTAGAGCTGGCCCCAGGTCTACGAAGTCATCACACAACCATACCTTCTGTTGTTTCTGACGCCTTTGAATGGGGCTCTTGCCTGCGGGTATAAGAAAACATCTTTTAAGCATCAATCTAGTGGTAGCTGTACCTAAATACTCATAGATCCAGGCTGAACATAACTGATACGCCAACCCCGATGTCGCCGAGAGAAACGAGACTCAAACGCCTGATATAACCTTATCCACTTTTCATTTTATAATTCACTTCTTTGGCTTCCTTCCCCAGACGACATGAAGAGGCATATAGGCATGAACGCGCGGGTTCACGAGATCTCGCCGAACATCAATTAAAGACACCTATAGGTCAGTCAGCAGTTGAAAGCATCGTCTGGAATAGCAGTATAGCACACGCAGGCTAGCTTACCTCAATCTGAGCACTGGTTCGTTCAAACGCTTTGTTCAAGAGCTGATAAGAAAACCCCGATAGACCATCGAGCATGTGATCAGCCCACATCCATCCTACTTGCTTGAGTCGTGGGTCCTTGGCCCAGCCGTTGATAGGCATCTTGATGATACGTTCGTGGACATCTACAAAGCCAACCCGCTTGTAGATCTCTTTGAGCTTTTTGCCCAAGATAGCCGGGCGCTCTAGCTTATCCGCCGCCGCTATCAACTCATTGCACCATGTCGCAACCGGGCCTTGAGGATCAAGTGTGTCGTCGTCGCACAGGGGAACGCAGTCCGTCTCTTGCGACTCAAACCAGCCGCCGGGCTCAAGCGCATTGAAGGCTTGCTGGGCTATCTGCGTCTCGAAATCGGACCAGCATCCAGAAGTGCTACGCGTGTGAATATAGTCGAACTTGTGATTGAACATCCACTCGTCGCTTCTATTGTATCTCGGTCAGAACGATCGTTCGGATGTTGCGGAAAGAGACTTACGAGTCCTCGACGTAGAAGTAGACATTTGGAGGCACGTCGTTTGGTTGAATGGGAGACAGGTCTGTGCCGATAATTGTAGCATTGGGGAAGATATCACCCATCTGGATAGCCCAGTCGCCTATCCCCGTGGCGATATCAAGAATATTCTTTGGTGGCCTTCTGGTAGAGAGCGGTGCCATGTACAGCTTGCCTTTCATAATCATTTTATAGCACTCGCCCATAATTCCGAGTCTCTCTTGCTCCGTATTGTCATTGGGGAACAGATATGCTACATGGTAGTGAATCGTCAGTCAAATGTTGTAAAACTGCAAAGGAACCTGGATTGCTTACATCCAGCTCGATAAGCATGATAAGTACGACCAAACTCCTCGGGAAATGTCTGCACACTATCTGTCAAAGAAGCCGAATCGTCCCAATCCTCGACCTGGATAAAACTCGACGTGGCTGATGAGGGGGGATGTTCTCCCGAAGAAGCCGATCTGGCCGCAGACCGAGCCTGAGACTGAGATGAGAAAAAAACACACCAAGTCAGCTCGCTGCAACGTGCTCTTGACATGGGACAAGTTTAGCCTACATTAGCTCCCAAGGGAACACCGTCTGTCGCCCTCAAGTCAGTCATCGAGGGGCAGTTGAAAGTGAATTCTCCACTTCGGGCATTGACCTCGCTTCCACCGCGGGCATCTCGGTCTTGGCCCTCCAACGGCTGTTGGTTCTGTTGGTCCACCATCTAGTACATGTATCGACACGACGACGTGGTCGTGTATGTGTTGGTTGGCTCGGTTTGATATGGGAAGAAATTTGATCATAATGCGGCTCAGGCCCTTTGGGCAAATCGTGGTGGTTGGCGAGACTAGTGGCTGACTGGAAATTAATTCCTCCTTTTCCGATATTAGCGTCATATGTCTGCAAACAGCCATTTCGCGCAGCGACAAGAGCAGCTCAGTCTTGAATGAGATTAGCTCTTCTAAAAAAGCATTTTCTAAAGAAAGTAAATGCTGCAACTAGTTAGTATATAGAGCTTCTATGTCATGATAAGTAAAACTGCCATTTTAAACTCTCACTAAAAGATATAGTGGGAGTTCCCTATAGATTAAACTGCTACCCAAATGTCTGGCATGTTATTCGTCCCGCTTGGCCGGGTTTTCTACCGGTTCCGTGGCTCTGGTAATGTCTTGTCACACTTGGTCCATGTCCCTGGTACTTGAGACGAACACGTCACGCAAAAATGAGAGGGGGGGACCCGACGGCCTCGGATTGGCCAGGCTTCAACGGAGCTTGGACCATCCTCTTGAGACCTGTTCGTGAGGCCTGATGTGGATGCATGCTGCGGCTGCTACCGTACCCTCAAGGATGCTTATGCACTTCACAACCAACACACGTTCAGAAAATGGCGCAAACCGTTGCTTGCACCTGATAAATCATGGGGTCTATCAGTAAATCCAGTTTAACATCACCGATTGCAAAAACGGTAGAATGGCAGACCGAAAAAGATGCTCTGCACTAACAGCCCCCGCTCGGCTCCAGGGTAGTCAAGTTCCTTGATCAGAGTGACAATCTACGGAGTAAAATCGCCGATATAACATTAGATATGGTTACATTGCCCAGTAACTCCCGCTTACTGATTACCAGTCATGTCACGAGTGTTCTAGGAACGCTAAGAAAATGATCTAGACATGCGTGACAGCGTGGCCCGCTGCACTTCTGGCGGCCACCGGGCAAACCTCCCACATATGGCTCAACGTGCGCTCCATCCTGGCTTCGCTTGTGCCAAAGGTCCATACGCAATCACCAACAGACAGCCAGTAGCGGCATTTATCCCTTGCAAACTTAGCAATACAACTTGAACAGAAGGGAGCCGAATAGTCTCTTGATACGTGTCATTTCAATGATACATGTCGAGGAATATGATCTGATTCCAAAAACCGAGCGCCGGGAATATCGCAAGAATAAAAGAGGGTTTAGCTGGCCGAGCTATCTAGGCCAGATAAAGGAATTCATGTCCGTGCCCAGGTCCTAAAATTCATCGTTCTCAGCCACCATTCTCTAACTTTGCTTTTCAGTTCAGATCGACTATCCATTTCAGTCCACTTCATACTTAATTATACCTTCCGCTATGGCAACTTCCGACGATCAGTGTGAGGTACCCGAGCTGCTTACCCGCTTTACTAGCTGGAAGCATCCTCAAACGGCCCACATATTCCAGTACTCCAAGCTGAGCTGTGACCGCTCACTCAAGGAAGTCTCTCAAAATGAAGTTATCTCGCGCAATGGCGAATTTGCCGCATGCGGAGGTCTCTACGGAAGCTGGGTCTACCCCGGTGGTGATGCTGAGAGGATCAAAGTCGTTGCCGACTTTTATTCAGCCTGGGTCTTTCTAGATGATCTTATCGATAATAGCATTGACATGAAGTATACATGCGATGTGCTTGACGACATCAAGGCCCGGGTGACAGGTCCTCCCAAGGGCAACCAAGGCCTTGACCATTTGTTCAGACTTTGGAGTCGCGAGGGCTGGAACAGCGAACTACTCCAGCTTGCAAAGGCTGAAATAGATCTCTGGCTCCATTGTACCCAGGCTCTTCGCAAGATTGAAGTGGAACAAGAACCGGTCTCCGTGGAGGAATACATGACCTACAGACAAACCAACGCCGCCATGGGTCTCATGTTTCTCATCATGCCATTCACAAGGCCAGACCTTGCCGACGATCTCCTTCGTCTGCGCAAATGGTCACCAGATACCCTGAAGAACATTTTCAGCTACAGTGGCCGAAACATGGGCGTGATTCTCGACCTCTACAAGCTCAATGCGCACCATGCCCAGATCACGGAATACAGTCACATCGCCGCAATTGTCCAGCAGAATTCCAGCACCCGCATGGACTTCCAACAGGCTGTTGACCGCTCAGCTGAGATCTTCCACGAGTATGAGGACAAGCTTGCCGTTGAGTTTGCCAACGTGGCTACCTTGAGCCCCCGACTCGCCAAAGCGTTGGAGGATGTTCACGCCGGTAGTATCTCTTGGCTCAACCTCATGCGCGGCCGCAGATACGTCAAGAAGACCCAGTCACGACGTCGCGGCTATGGCGGAATCATAGCTGCCACCATCATCTGTGGACTCCTCCTGGTTGTTATCCTTACTCTGTGGCTATGGCCTTCTTTGTGGTCTCATTATGTTCCGGTTGGAGGCAGACAGATCTTTGCGGACATGTAATCCAATACACGGGATTGGGAAACAATGGTGGAGGACATTTCATTTTGACATTCATTTTATTTCACGACATATAACGACATTGGGCGGCTAGCGTGACTGAATTAGTTTACAGAAGTTTGTATTAAATATCACATGTTCATACCGAGGTCGATGAAATCTGCAGGGGTGAAAACGTGTCAATTCTCGTGCAACCCAACGATAAAATAATTACAGAAGTCATTCTCAGTCATTAACCAATTCTCAGGTAACAGAGGTATAAAACAACAATCTTAAAAATATGGAAATAATCACACAGATTAATTAAAATTTGCTTTGCTTGACAATTGCGATTTTATATGCGATACTGGATCTCTATGGCCAATCTGGCTTACCGAATAGCTTTGAGTACCGCCCAAAACGGCTGCTTGTCCCACAGCATGTACGCTTTCTGTTTGGTGGTCCAGCCTCGACTTTCCGGCACTGACTCAAGGTCAAAATTATACACGAGGCGCGCCAATGCCAGGCGTGTTTCAGCCCACGCGAGACTATAAAACACAATCAGCTCAACAGTCGGATGATAAGACAAGATGGGGACACTTACTTGCGACCAGGGCAGTTTCCGTGACCCAAACCAAACGGCTGGAACGCATCAAGGCGGTCTGCAGAGAATTCGGGGTCTTTCATAAAACGCTCAGGATGATACTCAAGAGCCTTTTTAAAGTGTCGCTCAGAGTGGTTGGTGGCCCACGAAGCAACGGCGACAACCGTCTTACTCGATCAGCTTTTATATACAAGAGGCAGAGACATTGTCAACTCACATTCTCTGGTACGGCATGGCCAGCAATAACTGCACCGCCATGGGGGACGACTCTTGGTAACGCGGGCGGGACTGCAGGAAAACATCGCAGGGCCTCGTTCAAGCAGGCAGCGAGGTAGTGCAACTGGTTAACAGATACTATTGTGATGTCTTCCTCGTTCTTGAAGGTTGATCGAACTTCCTCAGCCAGTTTCTGTAGCTTGGCTGGATTGTCAGTCAGCAGAGAGACTGCGGCTACCAACAGGGTGACAGAGCTCTCGGAGCCTGCTGTGATCAATATGGTAGCATTCTCCATAAGCTGAGCAAATGTCTTCAATAGCATTCGCGTTAGTACACCAATCGGAAAATGACAAGAAATGGCGAAGACATACCAGAGGTGGCTTTCGGTCAAGGAGGGGTTGGAATATATCCAGTCTCGGCTTTTCCACCTTGATGCGAGCCTCAACCTTCTCCCTCGTGAGATGTTCATGCAGTATCTTGCCCCTCAGAAGGGAACTGCCTGACAACATATGGACAATTCGTTGAAGTCCCAGATACATCAATACCTGCATGATGGCAAACTCTCTAACATTCTGACTCACAGCTTTGACCCAAGGATGGTATTGCTCAGATTCGAGCCCCCCAAAATCAGATCCAAAGCCAAGATTTCCGATGATGTCGAAAGTGTAGTGGTTAAACCACTCGCGCAGATTGACAGGGTTACCATCTTTTGAAGCCTCTGTCAATTTGCGGATAAGTGTGTCTGTATATCCTTGAATAATGGGCTCCTGGAACTGCAATGATCGTTCTGAGAAGGCCGGTGAGAGCTGCCGCTTCATAGAATCATGATACGGCCTATCTAACGAGACAAAAGTCTCTGGAGCGCTGGGACCAGCCCACTGATAGAATCTGTCATACCTGGCGAAATCTCCAAGTCGAGCTGAGCCTCCATGAGCGACATATATGTCTCTCCAGGCTTCCGGGTCAATGAAAGACAGCTCGTTGGGCCGAATGCGCACAACAGGGCCATATTGCTTGTGCAGACGTTCAGTCTCAAACAAGAGCTCTCCACGCAAGAACTTGTAGTGACGGTACAATGGGGAAGCCCGACAGAGAAGCGGACCAGGAAAGTTACGCAGCGGGTGCAGGAAGATGTTATACACCACGTATCCAATACAGAGCACTGTCGTCTAGGCGAGAATTAGCTTAGAACGTGAGGAAAAGCCATAGTGTCTGAGACATACGGCAGCGACGCCTCCAGCTAGAATCGAGACACTAAGCATGGTGGCTACAATGAAGCAATGCTTTTACTGGTGATAGCATGAGAACGAGAACAGTAGATCATCCAGCTAACCGATCTGGGTGAGGTTTTATTGAACTGCAATCGGAATTCATGGAAAGCAATGTAATCCCCGCTTCCCCCGTTGCATGTCTAGCGCGTTTTCACGTTGTCAACAGCATTTTCTGAGTTTCTCTTATCATTTATGACTAGACAAGGGTTGACTCTCCAAAGACTGATATTACGAACTCAACAGCCGATGTGTGCATTTACAAATACGTGGCTCGCTATTAGAGGTTGGATGGGATTTTGGTGTGAGTGGGTATCCAAGGGGGACCAACATGCATAATCGACAGGATATGGAAAAGCTTAGAACTAATACTTCAAGCTGTCTCCACTTCCCGTTAGAACCAATAAAGTTAAACCAACAAGGGTAAGAAGAATCGGAAATAGGTTCTCTTTTGGGACAAGACCGTATCAAAGTTAAATTGACCACGGACATTGTAGGAATAGCAGTCTGATATAGAGGGCTTATGTACGGTATCTAGCTGCTCTATTTCCACTGAAGCTTAGCGACGGCGGTTGATAGTGTTCAAGGTAGAAGTATAAGAGGGCTTCTTCTGGAAGTTGTCGTTCCAAAGGAGAGCAGATCCCTCACCGGGGAAAGTTCCGGGGACCCAAGAATACTTATCAGAGATACCCTGCGAGCCATTAGTACGAAACAAATCAAGCATGTGAAGCGAAAAACATACCCAAACGGTGATACCAACGCATCGCTTAACATCCATGCAAGAGCCAACGATTCTGGCATACGCATCAGCGTTGGTCTGGAGTTTCTGCTGGGTAGCAGGAGTGTTCATGCGAATGTCGAGCTCAGTGTAGGCGACGTCGACGCCCAGATCAGCGAGGCCCTGGAGGACGGAAGCCAGCTTAGCTCGCGAGGGGGTAGGGGTGTTTTGGGTAGGAGTGCTCTCGCTGGTCATGTGAGCCTGCAGACCGATGCCGTCGATGCGAAGACCATAGGACTTGACGAGTCTGGCGATGCGCTTGGCACCCTCGGTCTTGGCGTTGCCGTACTCAAGGTTGTAGTCGTTGTAGTAGAGCTTAGTAGTGGGGTCTGCTGCCAGGGCCATACGGAAGGCGATGGGGATGTAGGCCTCGCCAATGACACGGAGGAAGACGCTGTCACGGTAGGTTCCATCCTCGTTGAGAGCTAATATATAGTGGTTAGTCATCTAATATTGTCTAAAGAGCCTCATGATGAAAGCCAAACTTACCCTCGTTGACAACATCCCAGTGAGTGCACTTTCCACGGTAACGTCCCATGACAGCGTTGATGTGATCTCTCATCACAGCCTGCAGAGTCTGGTTGTTCCAGTTGCCGTTCGCAACCCACGATGGGAGCTGGCTGTGCCAAACAAGAGTATGGCAGCGCAGCTCGTAGCCTCGCGAGGTAGCGGCAGCAGCGTGCTGGTCAGCAGGACCCCAGTTGAACTGGCCGCGGTTGGGCTGGATGGCCTCCCACTTCATGGCGTTCTCAGGAGTGATGGAACCAATCTCATTCTTGTTGTTGATGATATTAATCTCTCCCTGGTCATTGCGCACGGTGAGAGCAGTGCCGAAGTACTGCTTGCCAGCGGCCTTCATGGCAGCCTGGAGGCCAGTGGCCTGTCGTGCCTCAACATCGCTGGTTATATGTGAGCGACGCTATCGCAGTTTGATATAGGATGACTTACGGAACGGGGTTGGCAACGGCAAAGCCGTTGAAGGCAGCCAAAGCAACTGTGGGAATGAGACTGAAACGCATCTTTGCAGCTGGTGATAGAGACTCAAGAACGAGACTTAGACTTGTCTGCGATGAACCAGAAAAGTCCCCTAGATCCAGCGATTCATCTTATATTATATATCAAAACTGTTCATGATGCCAATTACCTAATGTTTCCCGGCTAAATGAACGTCTTGGTTGTTTCACATCTCGTGGCACTTTCTCTTAACCAAGATGGCTAAAACCAGGTCTGGGGTCATTAGCCGGCTCGGCATAGCCAAATCAGCAGACGGGAAACGTGTTTCCGTACAAGCCTATGCTATTTGTTTGTTCCTTGCATGAATACGGTAGATTAGAAGAGATAGGTTATGTTTGATGTCAGCCAAGATCTAGGAAGCCCGTGTAAGCTTGGATTTATGCTCAAATACAGGGCAAACTGGTGCAAAACAACGAGCTTATTATTCATCAACTTGTCTACCAGTATTACATAAGAGCAATTTTGCCATCTTTAAGAACTACAGTCTCATTATCATCTGTCAGTAAATTGTCATTCCCGGATAATGGCCTTTACATCGCTATGAGAGCCGAGGCTAGCTGGACTGAGAGCCATGAATTCTAGATGCCAAGTGACCCTTCAATTACAGGCTAATAACAACATCCTTGACTCCCCACAATAGACCAGATCATGTCTGGGGTATGATCATGAGACTTTGAAGCTTAAATGTTATTGATGCGGTATTCGGATCGCGCCTGGGGATGAATACGATGATCGACGCGGAGCATGAGCCTCCGACTACCGAATTCGTGTCTGGTGAGTGTGGGGAAATGTCCCGTGAATAACCGGCTGAACGGTTAGCGTTGGCAACATGGCCAATTAGGCTGTGGAATGGCATTATGTCAGCTTCTTTCGGTGAGCGGTGAGCGCGTCGACGCGTTGAGGAACGCGTTAGGTACAGGGTATGACGACAATAATTATGTTAGAACAGCTATGCTCTTATGTAAATAAACAACTAATCTAAATATTAACAGATAAAAAGAAATAAAACTCCATTAAACACATATACATGGAAACCGAATCATTAATCAACCCTCTCTTGCTGAAACTTTAGAAAGCTCAGTAAGAAAATAATCCACCAAATCAGCAACCTTGGCAGATTCTCCGTCAAACAATGCTTGATCGCCACTCGTTGAGACAGTGACATCACCACTTTCACTAACAACAACATTGAAGAAGAAATGGTGATCAGGCAAATGAGCAACACCAAGTCCGTCAATGGTAGAGGCTGTAGATGACGGCTCTGCAATGGTGAAATAGTCAGAGGCGAGTGGCTCAGGGAGCCTATACCTCTCCAGAGCTTTGGGCCTGTCCGTGGCGCTCCCGTTCTGGGTTGCTACATTATCGTGGCGGTGTATGATGTTCAAGTGCGAATTGAACCTTGGCCCCAGCTCCCGGACACCATCTGCCTGGCTGAAGCAATTGAGCTGCGCGAGATGGTCTTGGATGAAGCCAAGTAGGTCTTCGGTCGACGACTCCTCCAAGTCAAGAGAGAATGGCGTCACAGAAAGAGTTGGGATACTCGCCGCTGTCAGATCGAGGGCTTGCGTCCCATCAGGTGATGAAAGAGATCGGGAAGCGTGATTGAGACCAAAGGTAGGCTTGGTCTTTTGAGTGAAGTGCTGCAGTGTCCTTGCGTAGGAGAGAATAAGGGCAGCGGAGACCTCTGAGCTACTCTTCTGCAACAGCGACTTGATCCTATCCTGAGGGACGATGTTGGAGCTTGTCTTGAACTGCGGGCCATGCGCTGATAGAACATTATGTTCCGCATTATGACCCAATACTGTTTCTTGCGCACCGGCAAGATGACGTCTCCAGTATGCTCCCTCGGCGCCAGGTTGTCTGATTGCTCTGATACTCTGGATAACTTGCTCCAGTGACTGACGAGGCTCTAGAATCTTGCTCCCACCAAGAAGATCGTTGAGGTCCTGTTCAATCGCCTTGATACTCCATGCGTCATAAAGTGCATGATGGAGTCTCAAGACAATTGCTTTGCCATCTGCAGCTTCTAAGAAAGAGAGGCGGATTGCAGGCTCTTTCAAGTCTGATGCAATGGAGTTTTCCTCGCTCACATGCTCCGCGATCAACTCCTCGACAGCCTTCGACGAGTCCGACAAGGCTCTGAATCGCGATCGGGCTGACCACTGCTCTGACAGGGTGACTTGGTACAGTTCGGTAGATATTCCAGTTGTAAAAGTTGTTCGGAGGACATCGTGAGTTTTGACAAGCTCAGACCAACAGGCCGCCAGTTGTTCCTGGTCGAAAGTCTCGGGGAGTTTGTAAACCCACGGTGCTTCGAAGAATCTTTTCCCATTGTGTAACCAAAGCTCGAGGTGGGAACGCTGACCGGGTAAGGCAGGGACGATAGACTTGATGAGATGTTCCGGCTGCCCAAGGGTCTTGGCTATCGTCGACTTCAAACCTTCTTGAAGAGGCTCCGGTTGATGCCCGGTGCCATTTGTTGTTGGCTTGCCCGAAGGTGCTGGGAGAGTGATGATATCGCGAACGCTAGCACCCTTCATGATCTCAAAGACACTGACATTGAGTCCAAGTTGCTGTTTCAGAAGCCTCGATAGTCGAATGGCCAGTATCGAGTCCAGGCCAACGGTGATCAGTCTCGTGCTGTAGCCGATCTTCTTTCCACCTCGTCTTGTTCCTATAACCGTCTCCACGAGCTTCAATGCTGCATCGGCTGTTGGGGTCAAACCATTCATATCAGGCTCCGTTGCATCGACCTTTGGCTCTTGAGGTGGCGTGTTGTTGACTGTGTTGAGGGACTTGGTGTCAACGACAGGTACGTCAAGTCCATGAACAATGTGGTCCAAGGCTACACTCAGACTTTTGCCCAGTGAATCAACCTGTTCTTGAGGTAGCTTGACCCTGAGCTTTCCATTGAGGATATTGTCCCTGATATTGAAGCTCACGATGAGAGGGTAATCATCATAGGCTGGCCCAGTCCCGTCAACAGTTCCAGCCTGCACGGACTTGAACAGCTTCTCCGAGTCATCGCTGGCTTTTGAAGCACCAAGAACTCCGTCAAATACGAAGAGACTCTGGAAGAGAGCAGCTGGTGTATCTGCCTTGTCCTGTCCTGATCTCCAGAGCGTCTGGACCTTCCTCAGTGAAGCCATTGAATTGGTGCCTCTCGCACTGTCGATCTGCTTCTGTACAAGTGCTAAGGCCTGTGAGACATTGATGCAACCGTTCTCGTCACGGAGTTTCACTCTCAAGGGCACCGTGTTGATGGCGGGGCCAACGATGGCAACATCATCATCGGCATCCGTCGACAAAACTTCTCCATACACGACGTCAGCTTGTCTGTAAAGAGACTCGCACAGAACCTTGATCCATGACAACTGCAGTGCTGCCTTGATCGTCACCCCGAGATCACGGCATTTAGACTGGAGGAGCGACAGTTTGCCCGGGTCCAAACTGAAGTGGACAGCAGATGATGCCCTGAGATCATCACTGGGGAAGTTGAGCGGCGTATAGGTGTAGTCGCGAACAGAATCTGTCCAGTAGGCAATTGAAGCTCTTTGTGAAGAGGCGACAGTCCTTGCAAACGGTCTGTACAGATGCCTCGGTTGGTCGACGCCGTCAGAGAGGTAATTGCTGAGGCGTCGACGGTAGTAGTCTTGGAGGATACTCCACACAGACTGAATAGAAGTTGCATCATAGAGAGCATGATGGATGCGCAAATTTACTCGACCAGGCACTGTTGTTTGAACCTCCCAACTGACGCGGTTGCTTTGCTCAGTGGGGGATACGATACCAACCCACGGTGACTCGTCATCATCAGTGAAGATGAACCGGGTCCTGAGGATCTCACATGCTTGAACCGTGTCTTTGACAGCAGCGAAAAACTTGTCAAGACTAGGTGTATCATGTGCAAGAGCATAGTCAGAAAGTTGGATGGCATGAACATATGTGTATGCATCGCCATCAGTGGCCAGAGATGCGCTGAGCATGCCTTCTTGGAGCGGCGTTGCGATAAACATGAGACTCTTGGCTAGACGCTCAATGCTTCTGTCATAGAGCTCAGTGTCACTCAACTTGCTACTGGTACGCTCGCTGTTGGACTGCGACTTGGCGGTGCTAACTGAAGGAGACTTTGCCTTTGCACCCTGCAGAAGCTGTGCAACGCCCTTGATGGTTCGTGCTTTGATCACAGCGTGCGAAGATAGCTTGGTCTTGTGCGACTTGTTGATCGACTTGACGAATGGAAGGACGGTGATGGAGTCAAGACCAAGCTGGTACAGGGACGTTGAGTCGGGCTTGGATGACAGCTCAGATGGACTGAGATGGACGAAGCGACTCAGGATAGCTTG
Organism: Fusarium mundagurra; assembly: GCA_013396205.1. Taxonomy (NCBI): domain Eukaryota; kingdom Fungi; phylum Ascomycota; class Sordariomycetes; order Hypocreales; family Nectriaceae; genus Fusarium; species Fusarium mundagurra. Next base: position 37,495 of record JAAOAN010000474.1, on the reverse strand, counting down.
GGTGTCAGAGAGTGCATTGTTGTAACTTGGTGCATCTGCCGAGGTGCCATCGCTTCGAGAGTCTTTGGAGACTTGGGCTGGTAGAGTCTTCGTAGTGAGAGGTGAAGTAACAACATCCGATACTTTGACGGTATTGTCGGCGCAGCTATACACAACCTTCTCAAATAGTCGGCCGACATCCTTGAGCTGCTCCACGTTCAATGCTCCAGCAGAAGAAAGCGTCAACATGATCTTTCCATCATCGTGAAGATCCACGTCAAATGCCAAAGCCATATCGCTACTGCTACGAGTAGGTAAAGCGGTCATCTGTCCTGGCTTGGCGTCACTGGGTTCGTTGGCAGACATGATGTTGATACTCAAGAGACTGTCGAAAAGCTTGTCCTCTGATCCAGACCAGCGCTGGACCTTATCGACGCTGACGAGCGGCATTGCACCTTGGCACACATCAAGGTGAGATTTGTGGACTCTTTGAGCCAGTTGGGGTAGAGTCTCATCGAGGCTGTTGATGGTGGCGACTCGAATGAGAGTGTTGAGACATGGACCAACAAAGCTGTCAACGTCGCTGGCAACTCCATCGAGTAATGGCCGGAGTGACATGATGAAGCCATAGACAACAGATGGTTGCTTGGTGAGCTGGGTGAGGCACAAAGTGACAGCCAGCTGGAATGCGGAAGATGCTGATACCGCTCCTTCAGGCCCCATGGAGTGAGTTTTGAGTCTGGCATTGAGTTCAGAAGTCGTGTACCCAAGACAAAGAGTCTGACGAGCCATGGTACCACTAGTGTTGCTGTCATCAATAGCTCCAACGCGGCATGGTTGAACGCCCTGTAACTGTTGCCACGACCGTCTTGTAGCGTCGAGTTGCTCATCCGATAGGCTGCAGTGATTCGAGATCGAGGACAAGGTTGCTAAGCTGCTGGCTGCAGCAATTGACGACGTCTGGCTGTTGTATGCCGCCTCAAGCTTGTTCTTGAGGGAGTCGATAGCAACACCGTCGAATAATGCGTGGTGCATGTTGAGTGACACGATCATCTCGTCTCCGTCATCGCCGGAAAGCTGCAGTCGGATGGGAGGTCGTGCATTCATCTGTGACACTATATCCGCTGGATGCCCATGGTCACTAAGAGGAGAAGATGGCAAAGATCGAAGAACGACCTGGAAGATCTGGCCGTCATCTTCACGTTGGAGGAAGCAAGTTCGGAGCATCGCTTCCGAGGCGATGACCTCTTCAGCTGTCTTCTTCCATCTCTTGATGTCTGTGCCGCGACTTAGACGGTAGCTGAACTGTGCTACATATGGAACATCGTGACCCCTGACGTTCTCTCTTTCATTGAAGGCACTGAGCCAAACGAGAGAGCGCGCGATGAGAGCAGACTGGAGAGGGAGACAAGGAAGGACGGCTTCGATGTTAGATACATCAAGATCTTCTGGAAGGGGACCCAGATCTGACACGTTCAGAGTCGGGGTGTGTAGATCGTCTGTGGATGGAGGTGTTGACAAGGGCGTGCTGTCAGTAGGACTACCGCTGTCGAGGTCGTCGGCAAGTCTTGCAATATCTGCAACTGTGCAAGATGAAGAGAGGAGATGCGTCATCTTTAACTGAGAGAAGCCACGCTTCCTCAGAAGAGACACCAAGTTCACTGCGGAAAGACTGTCGATACCAAGACGCTGAATGCTGCTGGTACTCGATGCCTTCACGCTGCTACCGACAGCCTCTTCTATCGCCGCAACCACTAGCAACTCCTTCTCACCCAAGCTACCCCCAGGTCCAAGCACGTCTCCCGAGTAGCTACCATCTCCGTCCTGATATTGCTGAGTGGCTAGAAAGTCCTTTGCCAAACGCGCCAAGATCTTGGTATCGACTTTACCAGAGGCGGCGAGGTATGGGATCTTGGAAACCCAGACCAGTGTTGGTACCATGAAAGCAGGGAGTTTATCCTGACACTCATGTTCGATCATCTCGAGTAGTGAAGCTGACTCCTCATCTTGGACCTCAATTAGCTCAACCTCTTGTTCAGCATGACCCTTGGGACTACTGGTCTTCCTCGCGATGAAGCCTAGAAGCTGCTGTTGTTGATTTGAGCTATCATCACCGGTAGAAGCAACCATCGCTGCAAAGTCAAAGTTGCCCTTACCATCGGCAACTTGCTTGAGGAAGCCAACGACCTCATCCAGCTCAAGTCGCTGTCCTCTAATCTTGGTTTGCTGATCAGCTCGACCAAGGAACTCAAGTGAGCCGTCGTTCATCATCCTCATCATATCGCCTGTTCGGTAGATTCTTTTACTGCTGCCATCAGGAAGAGTAATGATTTGGAAGCTCTTGGCTTGTTCAACAGGACGATTGAGATAGCCCATTGCCACTTGAGGACCAGCGATGCAGAGTTCACCTGGTTGGCCTCTTCTCGCAATGACAAGACTATCATCACCGGTGTTGGGACATAGAAGTAGAGCTTCAAGGCCTTGTAGAGGAAGGCCAAGATTCCGAGCGTTGGAGTCTTGATGCACAGCATGGCCCAAACATCCGATAGTAACTTCTGTAGGACCGTAGAAGTTGAAGAGAACAGCTCGATCGTCGGCAGTGTCCTGGGCCCAGGTGTTTAAAAGTTCATTCGAGGCCTTCTCTCCACCAGTAGTGACTACTCTCACAGATGGAACATCCTGAGGGCGTAGCCTCAATTGACTCAACACCGAAGGAACAGATCCGAAGTGGGTAACATTCAGCTCATTGATCAGCTCCTTCAGATTCGCCATCATAGCCGTGCGGTCCTTTCCGATGACGACCCTATGGCCAAGATGCCACGGCACGAAAAGCTGTGTCAGATGAGGATCGAAGGCGCGCGAAGTCAGGTTGAGATACTTCCCACTACCGCCGAGTTGTGCAGTGGCAGGCGAGTGTTCTATCAATCGGGTACTAAATGCAGAGATGAAGTGGCAGAGGTTGCTGTTGGAAACTCGAACGCCCTTGGGACGACCAGTAGAGCCAGAGGTGTAGAGAAGATAACCGCCAACGCCGGTCGCTGATGGGATCTCAGATGCAGGCCAGGACAGAATGGTGGCGATATCATCATTCGTGTCAGGGAGTAAAAGCAGAGGGGGATCGTTGGAACTGTCCAGTCCCAAGTCACCGACAAGCTCATCGGTTGTGATGACAAGCTTAGCGCCAGCATCTCTAATGAGGAGCTGCTTACGAGCTGTTGGAAGATCCTCATCCACGGGAAGATATACGAATCCAGCACGGAAAATGGCCAGAGTGACTGCCAAGGACTTGATATCTCTACCAAGGCACATAGCTACAGGGTCATCAGATTGTAGACGCGCCTCATGCTGGATTAATCTTGTAGCGATGGCGTTGGTGAGCTTGTCGAGTTGAGCATACGTGATACTCTTTGAAGTAATCTCCTCATCGTCATCTGAGGATTGGAACATGACTTCCTCAACGGCGATCCAATCTGGATGCTCTGATGCGTGGAAGGAAACGTGTTTCGTCGGATTGACAGCTTCGGCCTCTTCGCTGGAAGTTTCACCACTGATGGACAGAAGACTCTTACTCACTCTGTTCTGTAGCTGCGTCAAAGGTGCTCCCGGAGCCTCGGTCATGGCTTGCGCTTGGGCAAGGATCTGGTCCAACAAAAGGTCCAACAGTGTCTGAGAGATGCGACGCCCATCTCCAGTGAGCTCAATAGTTCCATTCGCCTCGAAGATGTTCAGCGCAAGTGGATGCTCAACGTTGAGCGACAATGCCTGTCCGACCTCCTTGAACATGGACTGACGAGCCTCAGCTGGGTTGTCATTTGATGCAGGATGGTACACGAAAAGGCCAGGGAATGGGGCGTTGCTGCTCCCGCTTCCTCGATTGAGCATCTTCTTGACATCGACGGGATGAAGATTGTGTGTGCTTTGAAACATTTGTGCTGACTCGGTAACCATCTCCTTCCAGAGTTCTTCGGATGAAGCGGCATTGGAGCGAACAATGAGAGGAAGCGTGGTTATTGCGGGACCAACCACCCGTGCGAGATCTGGGTGAAGGACTCTCTGAGAGATCGTGTGACCGAGCACGACGGCACCCAGTTCTAGGTATGAGGCGAGAACGCAGCCGAAGGCGGATTGGAGCAGCGTTGGAAGTGTAGCTGTAGCAGAAGATTGGAAGAATGGAGCAGGGATGTCTTTTCTCGACATGAGAATCTTCTGAACCTGTTTCTGTCGAGATTGTGTAAGGTCAGGGAAAGGCGCGTTCAATGTCCCTCCACTGGCTGTTTTGCTGATCTCATCCAGTCGACAACTCCATAGCGTAGCAGCTTCGTCTCTCTTGGATGGAGTTGGCAACAGCCCTAGACCGAGACCAGTCTCAAACTGCACAACTCCACCTAAATCTCCGACAGACTCCATGTGATACAAGCTCGTCACAGTCTCCAGGAAGACATCAGAAGCTACGGCGTCGTAGAGGGCGTGATGCATGCTGAGCATCATCTTCTTAGTGTCTCCAACGAAAGTGACAGCCCATGGTGTCTCAATGGTGGTGGTTGGAGACAACTCAAGCTGCAGGTTTTTAGCCAGTTGGTCGAGACTCTGATCCTCCTCAGAGCGAATCTGAGACCAGTGCAAGCTTGGTTTCTGGCGAATCAACTGGAGAATCGTTGAGTGAATGCCCTTCTCACGAGCCCAAGAAACCGTGTTGTCGCTGCCATCAACGTCCAACTGTGTCAAAGGGACAAAGACAGTTCGGAGAATGTCGAAGCGCCTGGCTGCAGCAGCCCACGCTCTCTTCAACTGACGCTCATCGATGTCGTCCAAGTGGCTGAGATCGAAGACGCGATGGGCCCAGTAGGCTTGTGGCTCGAGCATAGTCTCGACGATGAGAGACTCTTGCATAGGTGTTGCGGGAAGGATGTACTGCGTATCAGAAGGTCGCATGTCACCCTTGATGTTATCAGTAAGCGCCTTCTTGATAGACGCAAGCCATGATGTGTCGATCTCGCTGGTTTGCGCAGGTGGTTCCATCTCTTCAGCCTTCTTTGGCATCCGGCTGAGCGTGACATCGACCAGTTCTCCCAAAGACTCGCATCTCATGAGGTCCAAGACTCCAACTTGACACTTGAGCTCTCGCCTCAGCAACCAAGCAAGCTTCGTGACTTGAAGTGAACTGAGACCAAGACCAGCTAAACTATCATCCGGGGAGAGGTTCCCCGTTGGGATGTTGAAGTGTCCGGCGATTGTCTGGAGAATAGAAAGCTGATCCTTCATCCACTGCTTCTTGGCCTTATGGCTCTGCCCTTGCGCTTGTGTCGAGTCATCTCTACCAGCCAACACGTTGAGATCTGACTCGGCGTAGATAGCCTGCAGCGCCTTGCGATCAACTTTGTTAGAAGCAGTCCTCGGCATGGTCGTATCCAGAACGACAACGTGACCTGGCACCATATACGCAGGCAAAAGCTCTTTCGCTCGCTTGAATACCTGGGATCTAATCTCGGAAGTGTCGACGTTGCTAGCCTTGACAGAGACAAACGTGACGACGACTTTGTTATCATTGCAAGCCGGTGCGCCTGGACGCTGAAGATACAACGTCTCGACATGTTCAACCGCAGCGTTATCATCCTTCAGACTTGCACACGCTGCGCTGATCTCACTAAGTTCAATGCGAATGCCAGTGATCTTGACAAGATCGTCGTTTCGACCGAGAAACTCAAAGCCATGGTCGTTCAATCGCACGAGATCTCCAGTGAGGTAGATGCGCTCGTCGATACCCGGACCGCCCTGGATGAATGCTTTGGTAGTCTTGGCTTCGTTTGCAAGATAGCCTTTGCCAACTTGTGCACCGCCCAGAGCAAGCTCGCCCACTCCGTACCGAGGAACAAGCTCCCATCGCTTGGTCCCCTGTGAGGTCTCAACCTCGCGAACAGCGTAGGCCGTGCAGTGGTCCAGAGGAAAGCCAACATTGGCAGCTTTAGCTGTGTCTCGACTCTTGCCGAAGAACTGTCGCATCGTAGAGACGACGGCGTTCTCAGCTGGGCCGTACGTGTTGTATGCGCGAGTCGTAATGTCGGGATGCGCCCAGGCCTCAGCGACGTCTTCTGTCAGCTTTTCGCCGATGAACGTGACGTATTGAAGAGTTGAACCCTTGAGTTCCTGAACTGCAATACTGGCTCCGAATGAAGGTGTCAGATGAGCGTGGGTTGGACGAGACTTCCAGATGAACTCGGTGAATGTGCCCAAGACTAACTCTCGCGTACCACTGATGACACTACCCGCCAGGCCCCAAGTGTAGAAGAGATCTTGGACAAAGACATCGAAGCTGTAAGCGGAGAGCTGCAGGGTACGAACCTGCTCACGATCATCGTGCTCGACGAGGACTTGCAGGTCGCGCATCGCTTGAGCTGCAGCGCTGTGCTGAATCATGACGCCCTTGGGTTCACCTGTAGTTCCAGAAGTCCACAGAAGATATGCCAACTCCTGCCCTGTAATGTTGGAGACGCTGTTGCGTGGTTTGGCTCGAACCGATGTGCTGTGGTCATTGTACTTGTCCACCAGAATGACTTGTACATCCTTGAGGGCGTCTTGAGCAAGGCAAGGCTCTACGAGAGGAAGAGACTCAGTGGTTGTAAGAAGTACCTTGCTCTGCGCTCGAGCGATGAGAGATGTTCGACGTTGAACTGGGGATGTTGTATCAATAGGACACCATGCAGATCCAGCCTTGAGAATGGCCAAGACAGATACATAGAGCTCGACACTGCGTTCCATACAAATTGGAATGATTTCAATGTCTTGCTCGCGCAATATGTTCGCCAAACCGTTGGCTCTAGCATCAAGCTCTGCGTAGCTCATCTCAACGGGAGCAGAGTCGAGTGACGAGTAGAAGCTGAGTGCAAGAAGATCTGGCGTTGATGCAGCTTGATCCTCGAACTGAGCATGCAGAAGCTGAGCTCTGTCGCGAATCTCCCTGGCTACGTCGTCCAAACCTTCTTCCACAACTGGGATCGTCCCCTCAGCAGACAATAAGCTTCTGTTAATGCGCGCCGGCAGACTCTGTACCAGATCATCAGGCAGCGACTTTAGAATAGTCTCAGTCAGTGCCGCAAACTGCTTGACGATGCACGTTGCAGAAGTGTCTGAGAATGTCTCGTCGCGATACGTCAACTTGAAGACGACATCATCGAATCTTCCATTCCTATCAGGTGAGCTTGGGTTCGTGGGGAAGACTTCAGCAAACATGGCAAAGTCGTAACGTATGGCAGGATTTGATATCTCGGTCCAGAGCAAAGGCGCCTTGTCTGCTCCATCATCTTCGGGTTGAGGGTATGCTTGCAAGGCTAGTGCAGTGTTGTATGGGAGTGTCTTGAAGACGCCGAAGGATGTATGCCTGTGGCTCTGGGCAAATCTGGAACGCTCCATCAAACTGCCCACGAGGTTTCTAAGAGTCTGCGCTTTGGGCAAGGCAACTCGACATGGCACGACAGAGAATGTTGGACCGTGGACAAATTGATCGCGACCCGAAAGAACACTGCCAAATGTCACATCATCTGTATCGGCCTCGGAGAGGATGTGTAGAAGCATGGCCCAAGATGCTTGGAGGATTGTAAGCGGAGAGCCTCCCAGTGCCCTGCTCTTACTCTCAATAAGCTTCCAAGGTATCGGACTGGTGTGCTGTACCATGGCATGCTGACGAGTCTTGGTTGAAGTCGGCTTGACGTTGTTACCGCTAATGGCTCCAAGCGGCTCAGTCTCCCATCCTTCCAGAGCCTTCTGCCACAGTTGGTCTGTCTCTGAGCTGACATTCGATGCCCATTCGAAAACGGCGTCGTAGATTCCCTGACGTGAAAGTGGCTCAAGACCAGAGTATTGGCGAGTTATGTCTGTCATTAGCACTTCAATTGAAGGACCGTCGCAGATGCAGTGAGCAGCGCTGATGATCAGGAGGCCACCACTGCCAGCCTCTTCAGGATCAATGATCTGTACAAGGTACAGTCTATGTGACTCAAGACTGAGATCCTCCTCCGCAAGATCCAGCCAGGTTTGCGCGTTACCAGAGATACTGCCCCCGCTGGCTTTCCTGTGAATGATACGACCAGAGTGACCGCTTACTCTCTGCCACGCATCTGAGGTCAAAACCGCCTGGAGAAAAGGGGAAAGGTCGTCGTCACAGGGGAGCATCGCCGTTCGGTAGATGGGTTGTCTCAACATCGTTGTCTCAATGGCGTCCCTGAGAGCTGTAACGGAGACGTCTGGCCTGAGTCTGAGCGTCGTATGGCTAATGTAGTTACGCTTATCCATGGCAAAGCTCACTGCCAACTGACTCTGGGTGCTAGTCGCTGGCAGAATCATCTCAATGTCGGGCTTAGAGAGGCTAAGTTTGTCCAGAACCTCCAATGTGTGTTTTGTGGAGAATGCCTCAAATTGAGCCTTTGTTCTGGCTTGCTTGCGAGCTCTGGTGCTTGAAGTATCGATGTCTTGGCTGCTAGGGAAGAATATGGAACGAATGGTCGCGCTGTTGTCGAGGAGAAGTGCCAGTGACGGCTCAAGTCGAGGGTCCTCGGAACCTGGCCAACGCTTCCTGATGTCTCGCAAGATCCTCATTGCACGAAGACTGTCGATACCTGCTTCGGCAAGGACTGTCTTTGCGGTGATGGAAGGATCTGAAGTAGTTGAGTCGCCGAGAACAGTATTCACTATTGAGATGAGCTCCTGCTCAAGCTCGACATCACGAGGATCTGCCAGAGGCTCAACGCTCTCGACCATACCGCAATCGGTAGATTCTCGGTCATCAAGCTCGGTCTTTAGCATCTCATTGACCAATGCTAAGGCTTCTTTGCGATCCGCCTTGCCAGAAGCAGATCTCGGAAGCGCATCGACTTGCAAGATCTTGAAAGGTCTCATGTAGTCAGGAAGATGATGCTGAGACGCCTCCAAGCATGCCTGGTGTACAGCCTCAAAGTTCTCACTTGAACCAACGACAATCAGACTCACGACCTTCTCTGAACCCGCTTCTGCACCCTGCTTCCACACGCAGGACAGAGTCTCCTTGACAGCAGGGACCTTGCTGGCCAGAACACTCTCAATCTCACCCAACTCAACTCGTCGCCCACTGAGCTTGACTTGATCATCAGAGAGTCTGCCCAAGAACTCAACCATGGGAGAACCGGTCTTATCCCAGACAATTCTAGCCCTGTCACCAGCCTTGTAGACGCGGCCCCATCGAGAGTCATCTCGGAATGCCGCAGCTGTTTCGTCTGGCCGGTTCAGGTAGCCCACCCTGCTAACTTGAGGTCCAGTGATGACAAGTTCTCCCACCGCGCCCATGGGGACGGGCTTCAAGCTGTCGCCAGCTTGAGGAATTGTCTGGTTCTGAACAATGAGAACACCGCAAGTTGCTAATGGTGTTCCGATGACGGATCCGCGCTGGCCTTCAGGCACATGAGGCTGTGCAATGCAGTAAATAGCCGTCTCGGTAGGTCCGTATCCGTTGTAAATGCCCTTAGGTACTTGGCTGGGTTCGTCCTTCGCGGTCGGGTTATAGGGAGCAAAGTTCTGGAGAAGCCGAGCATTCAAGGTCTCACCACCGACCATGAGTCCACTGATTGAAGAGGGATCCAGCAAGCTGGCGAAACTAGGCGTGACGTTGGTGATATCAGCCTCCAAGGTAGTAACAACCTTGTCGATGTTCTGCAGAGTGAACTCTCGAGGCGCACAGCAGAGCGTCGACCCAGTACTGAGCGTCCAAAAGATTTCGAATAGTGAGATGTCAAAGGTAGGTGCTGCACCTTGGAACCACCTGACAGGTTTGGATGTAGAAGATGGTTGGGGAAAACCGTAGTGGGCGCTCAAAGCAGAGATGGTACATGAGGCGGAAAGATGGCTGACAGCCACACCTTTGGGTAGTCCAGTTGTTCCTGATGTGTACAGAATGTAGGCCAAGTCGTTGGGGCTCATTCTTTCTGACGTTGGCCGCTGCTCTGGTTGAGTATCGCAAGCCTGCAGGAAGGGAGTCACGTCGATAGTTTCTGACGAGGAATCGCCGAAAGAGGTGGACTCTGATTGCAATAAGTGCGTTGTTGTAAGTAATGCAGATGGCTTCAAATCTGCCATCAAAGCCTCCTTTCTCTCTCTGGGCGCATCCACGGCGATGGGACAGAAGGCTACTCCCGCCTTTAGAGCTGCTAGATAGGAGATGTACAGCTCTGGGCATGTGCCGATGAGCACTGCGACTGTTTTGAGAGACGGTGTCGACTCCTCGCAGGCCTCCGCGATCTTGCCTGCCAATGCTGTTGCTGCGTTTGCGATCTGACGATACGTCAGGGTGACACGACTCCCATTTTCAAAGTCCGTCAGGTACTCGATAGCGATCCTCTCAGGACTCTCAGACGCGCGCCTCTCAAACTGGTGATGGAGAAGTGAATTCTTCGCACCATCGTTGGTCAAAGTCTTATCATCATAAGTGAGGGAGAGAGGCTCAGATCGTGGGGGGAAGTTGAGGACAGAAGGGTGAGTCCATTCAGATCCAGTAAGAATGTCGTCCAGCATGCAACCAAGGGACCTCAGAGCAGACTCGGGGATGATACTGGCATTCGTCCTGAGTTGCAATTGGTGTTCTTCAAAGTGAAGTTGAAGGATCTATCCAGAACATCAGCATACAAATGACCCCTGACTTATTGAGCTAACATTGACTCACCTTGCCTTCACCAATAGAGAAATCAGATGGAATATCTTGAAGATTCTCATGTTTAACGAAATGGAAGCTGTCAAGCTCCATTCTCTCGGAACTCGAATACTGAGCCAAGATGAAACCACCTCGCTTAGTATCTTGAATACAAAAATTCTCCCCTTCATCAAGAACGACATGAGATACAAGCTTCACAAATGCCTTGATGGCGGTTCCTTCATCAGGTCCTGGCTTAACAGAGCTGGTCCAGCTGATTGGCTGAGATGCCTGCGTCGATTGCTGGTGGGTATGCAGTGGCCGAAGCTGCGTAACAGGAGGCCGTGTCATAGACATTGCGTTATCCATGGTGTTGATAGTATTCTTGTCTTACACCGTGTAACAGCTGTACGGTAGATCGTAATACTCTGCCGTGGTGTTTACCAGATCATCAACAGACATAGGGTCTCTGTCGCAAGCCACCAAATTACGTCGGCCGTTATCGCTCGGCAATCTTGGGCTTCTTAGCACGGCACTCAACCACACTGATGACGATGTCCACCTCAACGAAGCTAGAAACTTTCCTTCAGCACAGTGTGTCATGGCGTATGGAGCCAAAAGTGGTAGGTAGTTACAGTGTCCATATTCGGTGAAACGTCCGATCCCTGCTGACACCCATAATTCATCTCGGTCAGCGTAACGTAGTGGGGGTCTGATGATCTGATAAGATTACGGTTACTTACAGTGCAAACAAAAATAAGCTCTGTTAGCCCCAGTGACTCAATGCAGCCACCCAACTTTAACAAGTTTTACGTTATCTCTCCGAAGATCTTAGCCACAATTGCAATAGCTGCATCAGATAATTCTTGCTCATCACGGGTCAATACGAAGTTACGTCATAAAAATTACAATTGCAAAAACTGTCGATCTACCATGCTAACTGAACTAAAGCGCCGGCCCCCATTTTAGACAAAATGCGCCTCTTGGAAAAATCGCTCACGCTGCAGGGCGAACAGCATGGCCGTCTTGTGCGGCAGGTGGAAACGCTTCTTCCTCTCCTGCGGCAAAAACCTGTCCTGGATCTGAACGTGGTTAAGATCATACTCAGGCTCGGCTATCACCTGCTTAGTGCGAGGATCGCGCAGGAAGCAGCAGTGCTTGATCGACGTGGCGACAGCCTGATACCGCTTGCCGCCGCGGAAGCGCTCTTCACCCACTATAATGTGCGAGTTCTGGTCGTGCTCGCCCACTGTGATGTTGCAATTGGACCCAAAGAAGCACGCTGCGTTGTCTTCCATGACCCATCCAATCTCGGTGTAGCCTGCCAGTTCTCCGTCCCACTCAAACACACATGACATGGTATGGGGGTCTTCCAACTGCTTGGCAAGGTATGCTCGGTGATGCTCATCTGGTCCACGTTCTTTCCATGCCTTGTTGACTCGGTCGGAGTTTTGCCATCGCTTGTATGTCTCGAAGTGGACGGGGTTGGACGCGTCGATGTGTCGGATTTGTAATTGCTGACCAAGCTCGACGATGAAGCGGGAGTAGATGACAGTGCCAGGCTTGGGCTTGGGAGGTCGAACGGGATGAACGGTGCAGACATTACCCTTTCGCGTGAAGCCCAATTGGTTCGCGAAAACACCCATTGTGCCGTTGAACCCTGGGAATGATGTCACCTCAGGTCGTGATTGAAGCCAGTGCTGCGAGTCTGGTGCTCCGGCGCCTTGCCAGAATGCATCGTGAGAGAGCCAGTAAATAGTCTCGCGGGGAGTCGTAGTAGGCGAGAATGGAGATAGCACACCCAAGCCAGTGCACTTGATGTATTCGCCAATTCTTTGACTGTCGATAGAGATGGCTATCAAGTCATCATCTCTGTGATCTGGGTGCAGCCACAGAGCGTAGATAGACGCCCAGGTCAATGCGAGGTCTTGCTGTCTACCGTGAGATGCGAAGGGCGAACGAGGATCAGCGACGTCAGAGTTCAAGATCTCTAGCTCAAAGACAGGACCGAATTGAGCTCTGTTGTCGTTGACCATGGCTGGCGATATTCTGGTCTCTCGACCATCCGTTGACCATCGCGCCAATGTGGTGTCGCCAGATCCAACGAGATAGTCATTTCCATCGCCATGACCAGTATTGGCAATCCAGATATTGGTTTCGCCGTCGGGGAGTCTGAACGAGGTCTCTTTAGAAGTTTCCCAAGCTTCTTTTGGTGGCGTCGGGTTACGTGGGGGAGCAACGGAAATGATGCGGTCAGTAGTCATGCTGGACGACAACGTCTATAAGTGCTTGTTAGGAGGAAGCCAAGACGAGGACAAGATAACCAAGTGGACTCACAAAGATAACGTTAATAATTTATGAAGAGTGATTGCTGAATTACGAGTGGCTAGGAGTCTTATCGACAGAGAAATGGAAGCAGACAAGGAGTTTTAATACTAATTACCTTCACTCTGTTTGGCCAGCTCAATACGATGATCATACTCAAAAGAGTTACTAGTCTACCTTCTACGTTTCATTCACAATCTCATTCAGCTGCGGCCGATGAGGCAGTTCATTATGTGACATGACATGCGTGCCCCCAGATGATTCAATCCAGGGTAGCTCAGCCAAGCCAAGCTTCAGTGTCTCACATGCATTATTACATTCCGACATGGCATCAGAGGATTCCTACCCTGTGCCTTTTTTAATTTTATTTTGATATTTTCACTGATTTCACAAGAGATAATGGTAAGGATAACCGGTGTCAAGAAACAGGCGGAGGTCCTCGGTAGCTCGGTAAAGAAACCGTGCTAAACGAGGTCAGAAAACCCGCCAACGTCATATGCCATCAAAACTTTTATGCTTGTTTCACCGCACCGAGCCGTCTTTTTCACATGCCGCCTCTGATAGGTCAGTGCGTAACAATTAGCGCATGATTCGCCCCAAAACTGTGTGGAGATCGGCATTACTCTTCCCCCTTTCAAGTAGGATGAAGTGCCGGGGTTAAACTCGAATAAGGAAAGCCGACCGTAAGCTTATTTAATTTCCTTGCTTCGTTTACCGCGGCACGTTGTAATCAGAAAGCGGTTAAGCATTTCACTGTGAGAAAGAACAGGCTAAACAGGATCCTAAGAGGCAGCCACCTAGATCAGTGGCTTGAGGGAAGGTAATGGAAGCAAAGTCAGAGTCGTCCGTTTTTGCATCCACCTATACTGCCCCTGTCGCGTATAACCTGCAATGTAACCCTGTATGTACTGTAATTATTGCTGATCTGCATACCCTGCTAAGCTGGTATCCACACAGTTTTTGGATCCTGCTTTGGGAGATCCCTCCGAATACGGACCTACAAGCATGAAGCGCATGCTGGCTCTTGGCCGGCCTGGACCTTGGTAGCAGAGCCATTGACATGCCATTTGCCGAGTGAGACTCGTTCGAGAAGCAAGTTTGGTCTCAACCACCATGGCTCACAACGACGGGAAGACCTTTCCCCCAAGGAAGTGGTACAGAAGAGTGCCCTTCCTATCAGCCAAGCCAATACAGCAAAGACTCACAGCGCCAAAAGTCTCCACGCCAGGCAATGTCGAGCATCAAAATGAAGACAAGCTTCCTCTGCCCGAGCTTCAGGCAAACTGGCTGTCGATTTTGACCTTCAACTGGCTAGGACGTCTTTTGCGGACGGGTTATACACGACCTCTTCAAGCAGATGATCTGTATGATATGCCTAGCAATAGGTTGGCAGAAGATCATGCAAATCGCCTGGAAGAAGCTTGGGCTGCAAGACTTGCTACAAATCGGGGACGAAAGGCTGTTACTTCGTCGAATCCGTTCTCATGGCGACCGTTCTGGGCGAGACATACAACTAATACAACTGTCTTGACCTTAGCTCTCAATGATGTATGCTTCAAATGGTTCTGGCTCGGCGGACTCTTCAAATTGGCTGGAGACTTGTCGCAAATCTTATCGCCTCTTCTCATCAGATTCCTCATCGCCACTCTATCCGACTCATCGCAACAAGGTCTTCGCTCAGGCTTTGGCTACGTCGTTGGACTCTTTCTTCTTCTCGTCTTCTCAGTCACATCCAACGTCCATGGCTTCTATCGCTCTTACACGACTGGCGTCTTGCTTCGCGGCGCGTTGATGCACGTCATTTATCGCAGAGCAACAACACAGCTCAGCGAAAAGGCCAAGCTCAAACATGGCCTCGGCACCGGAAAGCTCATGAGTCTTATCAGCGCAGACGTGACGCGAGTTGACTTTTGCTGTGGCTACTTTCACGTCGCTTGGACAAGTATCTTCCAGATGCTGCTCTGCTTCGCCTTGACTGTCTGGACCATGGGGTACAGCGCTCTCCCGGGATTCGGTTTACTTGCGTTGCTGTACCCTCTTCAGTCGTTTATGATGGGCCGCTTACTTCGGCTGCGTCGAGGCAGCATGCCGTTCACTGATGCCCGAGTCAAGGCTGTCGTTGAAGCAGTTGCCGCTATCCGCCTCGTCAAAACAAATGCTTACGAGGAGAGTTTGCTCTCCAAGATCGGAAAACTGAGGTCTGATGAAGTTGTGTATATCCGCAAGAGAATGCTTCTCAGAGCCCTCAACACTGCGGTCTCTTACACGGCGCCGACTCTTGCCTCCGTCGTCAGCATTGTTTGCTACGGAGCGACTAGCAAAAATGGCATGGACGCAGGCGTTGTATTTTCTGGCCTAGCATACTTCATGTTGTTGAGAACACCTCTTCAAGCTCTTCCTACTGCTCTATCGGCTATTGCAGATGCTAGAGCTGCACTGGAGCGATTGGCGTTGTTCATGCTTGCTTCTGATGTGGACCCGGCTTCACCTTCATCCAGTCCTCAAACCAGTTTTGGCTACTCTTCGGAGGATAAGCAAGTGTCAGATACTGTGATCCAGGTAGAGGATGCTACTTTTGCATATCACGATGATGCACAAGTCTTAGCAGCGGAAGAGGAGACGGATGCGACCCAGGAACAATCAGAGAGCAAACCGCTCAGTCAAACCCAAAGACTGATGGTCGACTCGTTGCTGGTGAAGCGCAATCAATTGGTCTGTATCGTTGGAGCGGTTGCATCAGGCAAAACCTCAGTCTTGAAGGCACTTCTAGGCGACATGCATCTCATTCAAGCGCGTTCCTTTCAGCTCAGTCTCACGACTTCTTCATCTCAGATCGCCCTAGCCCCACAAACAGCCTGGCTTCTGAGTGAAACAGTGAGAGAGAACATCGTCTTTGGCAGACCTCTCGACCTCGCGTGGTATGATGAAGTCCTCACACGCTGCTGCCTCCATCAGGACATGAAGGCTTTACCTGATGGCGACATGACAGTCGTTGGCGAGAATGGTGTTTCGCTCTCTGGTGGCCAGAAGCAGCGTATCAGTCTCGCGAGAGCTATCTACGGCAGAAGTCCACTACTCTTCCTTGATGACTGTTTCTCAGCTCTGGACGCTCACGTTGGTGCTCGTGTTTTCGATATGGTGGTCAACCAGGCACGTCGTAATAATGAGGGCACTATTGTTCTGGTTACACACTCGATTCCGTTTGCTAGACAGGCTGATCACATTGTATACATGGAAAAGGGCCGTATCGCTGAGCAGGGCTCATTTGAGCAGTTGTACAGCCAGAATGGAGCCTTTTCTCAATTCGCAGGGTCCTCATCTCTGGTCTTGGACTCGGACTCAGATTCTGAAACCGCAGGCAGTGGTGATTCAGAGAAAGTTATGCCTGACCAATCAATCACTGAGGGTACAACAGCAGATACAGCCAAGCCTGATACCAAGGACAAACAAGTTACCCAGACTCGCGGCAAAGAAGTGATGCAGACTGAAGAGAGAGTCGTAGGCTCAGTCAGTGGCCGAACTTACATCCGCTACGCACAATTCGGCAACGCCTGGCTCACAGGCCCTCTTCTCATCCTCTCCATCGCTATCTATCAAGGAACCAGCGTAGTCTCTCCACTCTGGCTCAGCTGGTGGCAGAAGAACCAGTACACCACCATATCTGAAGACGCATACATGGGAGGCTACGCCGCCTTTGGTGTTGGACAGTCTCTTGGCCTGTTCTGTATGAGCGCGACATTTGCACTGTTCTGCTTCTGGTGTTCCAACAAGCTTCATCATGCATCTATGTCCAAGGTTCTTCTTGCACCTGTAGCTTTCTTCGATACTACGCCTCAAGGCCGTATCACGCATCGATTCAGCAAAGATGTTGATGCAGTGGATAACGTGGTTGGTGAGACTCTACGTCTGTTTATCTCCACCTTTGTCCAGGTTTTGGGTACAATTATCGTCGTCAGCATCATTGTACCAGCTTTCCTAGCAATAGCAGCCGCTTTGCTTCTCATATATACCTGGACGGGCATGTATTACCGCCCATCATCGCGAGAACTTCGTCGACTTAACAATCTGCTTCGAAGTCGCATCTATGAGCATTTCGGCGAGTCACTTTCAGGTCTTCCCACTCTCAAGGCCTTCGGCGCAGTCCCTCGTTTTGTCGACGATAACGCGCGCAAGATTGACACGGAGAACACGGCTTATTGGCTATCAGTCTCTTGCCAGCGCTGGCTGAACCTCCGTCTGGACCTTTGTGGCGCGACTCTTGTTCTGGCTGCAGGTTTACTGGTTGTTGGACTGCGCGGTACCATTGACCCTTCATCTGGCGGTGTAGTCTTGTCCTACATTGTCACGGCTCAGGCTGTGTTTGGCAACATGATTCGTCAGAGTGCCGAGATTGAGAACAACATGAACTCGGTGGAGAGAATGCTTCACTACGCCTACAATATTGAGCAGGAGCCTGCGCATCAGGTCGACGATATTGACAAGGAGCTTAAGGCCCGCCAATGGCCGCATGCTGGTCATGTTCAGTTTCAATCTTTTACCCTCAGTCATCGTCCTGGACTTGAGCCTGCACTCAAGGATGTCAACCTGGATGTCAAGGCTGGTGAAAAGGTCGGCATTGTCGGCCGTACAGGTGCGGGCAAGACAACACGTAAGTACTAAGGAAAACCCCCTCTAACCAGGTACTAACATGCAAACAGTAATATCTGCATTGTTGCGAATCACGGAACCTACGAGTGGTCGAATCCTCATCGACGGAGTCGACATTCACACGGTCGGCCTCCACCTCCTCCGCTCAAGCCTCTCCGTCATCAGCCAAGATGCTGTTCTTCTAGCCGGTACCATCCGCTACAACCTCGACCCTTTCCAGCAATACGACGACGAGTGGCTGCAACAATGCCTTGACCGCGTCGGGCTCGGCCAATCCTCGAAAGAACAAGATAAAGAAGCAGAGGAAAATGAGAAGCACCATTCTGAGTCCAGCAGTGAGGGATCAAGTCTGAACCTAGACTCAGAGGTCAAGGAGAACGGTTCCAACATCTCCCAAGGACAAAGATCTCTCATTTCTATTGCTAGAGCGCTCGTTCGGAAGTCCAAGGTTGTTATTCTGGACGAGGCAACGGCTTCTATTGATGGAAGAGCAGACGCGAAGCTTCAAGCCATGCTGAACGAGGTCGTTGGAGACGCAACTGTTCTTACTGTGGCTCATCGACTAGATACGATTATCGCTACGTGTGACAAGGTTGTCGTGATGGACAGTGGGAGAGTAGTCGAGTTTGACACTATCTCGGAGTTGTATGCCAGTCCAAGCAGTGTGTTTAGATCTTTGTGCGATGCAGCGAAGATTTCCATTAAGTCATAGTCTTCACAAGCAAATACTTCAGTTCATGCCCATAGACATTCTACCTAAATCTACTTAATTTGATGCTTCACTTGCGACTTCGGTCACGCGACCAGCATGTTAAAATATTGGGATTGCCACTGCGACAACGGAGCATCATAGATTGATAAGATCGTCTGATGATTAGAAGCCTCTTACGTGCACAGATTGATAAGTGAACGATCTGCACTCGCCAAGACGAATGACCGTGGGAATGTTGCGTACCGATGTTACATGAACGGCGTCAACCCTATTTTTGCAAGCCTGAAGTATTACCGCTGCCAAGTCATCGGTATCGATCCAGGTATAGGGTCTCAATTTAGGTAAAAGTTAATGCATTATAACTTCTAGGCAACGCGTCACGAGCTGAAGCATGAACGGGATGCCTTCTAATTGAGTTCAAGCCCGTCACGTCGGAAAGGAACGGATCAAGAGATCTTCATGAAGGACAAGCAATTGGCCACTCTCAGGATCTTAGCTTGTGATTGATAGAAACCCCTGATTTGTCAAGAAAACTTTGCCTCTCCCTTGAACCAGCCAATGCATGTGAAGCGTCGGCGCGTTCCCTCTTCTTGGAATATTGATACATGGCTACAGCTGCATCAGTGACCGCATGGGGCCAGGGATGTTCTACTGTCTGTACAAATGTGTGATACACTGTGCTTCTACCCCGACAGGGCAGAGATCTGCATCTTGTCCCACACTACGGCCGATCCCTACTGCACGCGACCATCTGATTAGATGGACGACCAGTTGATAATCTTGGCTACTAACCAACGCAAGTGGATATGGAACAAGATCTGATAATTTTTCTTCGACTCGCCGGACAAACAAAAAAAAGACTCACCTGTTTCTGGTCCTCCCACGCCTTGGCTTGACCCCACTCACGCCTGAGTATTAGCACTATTATCGTCCGTTGTAGGCGAGCCGAGGACCGGCGAACGAGGGGTCCTGTAATCTGTTACCTTGCACTGTCTGTTGGTTCTGTCGTTTTCTCTCTGTGAAATACAGGCGGCCAAACAGCTTTTGGAAGTTGTTTGTAAAAAAGTCAGGCCAGACGACACTACTGCTGCAGATTGAAGACTTTTTTTTTCTCTTTCTTCTTCCTCCCGCTTCCCTTTTTCCCCCTTCTTTTAATGCTACGTTGATCTGCCGTCTTAGAGCGATCTACAGCTCATTTTTCTGTCCCCTCCCCAAAAATGTCAGCGCCTAAGCACCCCGAGGGCAGCACTGAGCAGTCCCCCGCCGCCCAAAACACATCGCAAATGTTCGAGCTCAACGAGAAAAAAGACTACGACGCGTCCAACTCGCCCGTCTCCGACGATGATACCCATAAAGAAATCGGTGTAGGAAGGGTCGAGGCCTTCAACAAGGTGCTCTACCAGTCTGGCAAGAAGGGCAAGATCCTTCTCTGGCTTCTTGGTATCTCCATTGGTCTCACCATGTTCGCCTACGCCCTTGACATGGGTATCACGACTACAATCTTTGGAACGCTTGCGGCTTCGACTTTTGGTGTTCATAGTCAGCTCGGTACTGTCAATACGGCTGGTCAGATCATTCGTGCTATTAGCAAGCCTTTTATTGGAAAGCTTGCCGATATTACTTCTCGACCTACCACTTATGTCGTGGTGCTTGCTTTCTACGCTGTCGGCTTTGCTGTCGCTGCTAGCGCCTCGGGCTTCACTTCCTACACTGTTGGTATCTGCTTCACCTCAGTCGGCAAGTCTGGACTTGACCTTCTCAGCGACATCATCGTCGCTGACTTGACTCCTCTTGAATGGCGTGGTTTCTTCAGTGCTTGTCTTTCTCTGCCCTTCATTGTCACCGTGCCTGTTAACGGCTTCATCGCTGATGGCTTCTATGAAGATTGGCGATGGGGTCTCGGCATGTTCGCCATTCTCGTTCCCGCCCTTCTCATCCCCGCCATTCTCACTCTCTATACCATGCAGCGACGTGGTGAGAAGGCTGGAATGGTCACCATGGCTGATTCCAAAGACGTTCGATTGGGTCGCTCTGAGGCCACGCCCAAGAATCTGACTTATTGGGCCAAGCTCGCGTATCGTGGTCTAATTGACATCGACATCGTTGGTCTTATTCTTCTTGGCTTTGCTTTCTCTCTTATCCTTCTGCCCATCACCTTGGCCAAGAGCGCAAAGGGCGGATGGAACAACCCAAGCATGATCGCCATGATTGTCGTTGGATTTGTTATCCTTATCTTGTTCGGTCTGTACGAGATGTATCTTGCTCCCAAGCCAATGATGACCAAGCGTATTGTCAAGAACCGTGCTTTTATCGCTGGTGTCATCATTCACATCTTCAACCAGATGGCCTCTTCAGTTCGCAACACCTACTTCTCGTCGTACATCCTCATTATCAAGGAGTGGACTACATACCAGTGGACCATCTTCCTTGGTATCACTACCATGGGTCTCTGCTTGGTTGGTCCCGTCGTTGGATTGATCCATCGTGTCTCCCATCGCTACAAGGGTCTCATGATCTTTGGTGCTGCCGCCAGAATTCTCGGCTATGGTCTTCTCATCAGCCCCAACGGAATGATGACCCAGGATACTGCTCGTCTTGTCGCTGCTCAGCTCATCTTCTGCCTTTCTTCCCTCAACGTCGTTGGTGCTCGAGTTGGTGTCCAGGCCTCTGTTCCCCATGATGACATTGCTTCTCTCATCTCTATCATCACTTTGTGGTCTACTCTCGGATCCAGTATCGGCAGTGCTGTTGCGACAAGCATCTGGACTGAAGAGATGGTTGCTCAAATGCATGTCGAGATGCCCAATGTTGACGATACCACTATTGCCACTATTTACGGCAACATCAAGACCCTCAAGAAGTATGACTTCTTCGATCCCATCCGTCAAGGTTCTATCCGTGCCTACGCCATCGTCAACGGTCATATCACCATCGCTTCAATCTGCCTGTCCTGCATTCCCCTCATCGCCTCTCTCTTCATGCCCAACTTCTACCTTGGCAAGCAGCAGAACGCCGTCAACAACAAGGGTCTTGATGGTGAGGTTGTCGATGTTCCAGACCAGAATGGGCCAAGAGACGCAAATGCGGCTCAGCAAGAGCCTGCAACATTCATGCAGAAGCTGGCTGCTCTGTATCGAAAGTAGATAATGTCAACTCATGAATGACAGATCTTTGTGATAGTTCAGAGGAAAACTCTCCAGCTTCTTGGATGATATTGCCTATCGGACTTCCTCATTCGTTAATCTCCAACAATCACCTACTACCATATTATTACCCTAAACCATAGTCACAATTACCTTAATTCAATCACGACAGCTCACCTCACCCCGCATGAGGCTGGTGTCAGGTTCAACCATTTGCATGCATCCTCAATGCTGACTCTTATGTGACTTAACTCGACGAATGTCGTGATTTTTTGATGTAATAGTAGGTCTTTTATTACCTTCCAAACAGAAGTCATCCGGGATAAGCTCTCATTCGATGCTGCCAAGAGTTGATTAGCTGTTTTTTAGTGTCGTTAGCCCAAGATTATCGGAACAACTGATAAACCCGTGATCCCGACCCACTGAGCTGATTATCTGATCATCTGATAACGATTTGGTCAGTGTGAATATCATGATTTCTAAAACCTTCAACCATCCCATGAAATTCCAAGATGCGGTATTGGAGAGGCTACGCATTATGTCTCCTCGCTGTCAGCTTCCTCTGCCATGCTGAGGGTTCAGCTGCTCAAGATCATTGCGGAAAAGCTTGCCGACAAACATTTCGAACTCTCCGATTTGCCGATGCCCCTCCGGGTGTCTTCTTCACGGTTCAAGAATGCACTAGCCTCATCTATCAGACTTCGCTTCATCTTTGCTGGGAAATACACTGTGCTGAGGATATTTGGTGGACGGAGGCAGCCTCGATGAACCTGACATGTTACGATATCAGCGGTTCTTATCTTCCGCTACACAATATCATCAACAACTTCACAGATCACGACATCAAAAATATCACAAGATTCAATGCCACAAGCCCCGATCGATCCCATGTGTATGGAGCTTTGATGCTTCCATCACAGTCATATTACGATCTATGGGCCAGGACGCTGGTCAGTATACCAACCCAAGTCGCACGTTGTTGTTTAACGGGTTCAACAGCAAGCGCACGATTACATATGGGACTACCATAACTATTACGGCTGGGCTATGGGGATATTCTGGGCTTTAGTCGTCGGAGTAGGCACCGTGAATCGGGCTCTGGGCCAACCCTTCTCTATTCAAGGTCAAAAGAGCTCGTGGGTAAGTCGTAATATTCTTCTACCTGCAACGCTTGGCAGACGCTGCGTACAGGACTATGGGGGCTGGGGTACCTTGCCTCCGAGGATACAGACATTAACTCTCACTCTTTTCGTGATCCTCAACATAGCATGTACTATACATGGATACGAGATATTTGAAGGTTACGGCTAGTAAGTTTCCCAACTGCTCGATTTGGAAAGGCATGCTGACCTATTAATGCCCAGCTACCCTTCTATCTGGACACAAGTGCTGCGACACGTATCTGATCGAACTGGGATACTATCCTTTGCCAACTTTCCCCTCATATGGCTGTTCGGAATGAGGAATAACATCGTCATCTGGTTAACAGGCTGGGACTTCAAGACTTACAACAACTTCCATCGATGGGTTGGCCGGATCGCCACGTTACAGGCCGTGATACATTCAATTGGTTATACTATTATCATTCTGCAACGTAAGGTAATGGATCAGCTTCGTTGATATGCTTACTGAATGTTGCAGGTGGTGGGTGGAAGTACTTCTGTCAGATATGGACATTTACCTTTTGGTGGACTGGGGAGCTTGTGAGTAGTCAAACTCCATAAAGCTGCCATTGGCTTACCACCATATAGGCCACAATATTCATCTGTTTACTGGTGGGACTGTCAGTGTTTTGGGTAAGGCGTGAAAACTACGAGTTCTTTCTTATCACGCACATAATCTTATCATTTTGGATCCTCGTCACTATGCTCGGGTACGCTCAACAACGATAACTCGGTCTACGCCGCAGACTAACACAAATTTAGGCATGTTTCGATATTTAGTGGTGCCTACGATCCCCTTGTGTGGGTTCCAGCATTGATCTGGCTTCTTGACCGGGTCATTCGTGGATTGCGCATCATGGCCTTCCATCCGAAATTCTGGGACACCAAGGCTCTCATCACTTACAACGAAGACGCACACATGATCCGCATGACAGTCCCAAACTCTTCAAGTCTTTATAGCATTCAGCCAGGGACATTCTACTATATCATGGTGCTCAATCAACGGAACTTTTGGGAAAGCCACCCCTTCACCGTAGCAACAATATCGGGATCCGATCGATGCGACACAGATACCTTTGAAGAAGATGCACCATTGCTGAACTATAGATCTTCTGGTGAACGGAGACCTGCATCGGAGAAGTCCCAACGAGAAATGACCTTCTTGATTCGGCCATATGATAGCTTCACTTCGCGACTAAGGGAGTATGCCGAAGAAGAACGACCGAAACCGGCGACAGTACGTGTGGCTATTGACGGCCCGTATGGAAAGACTCTACCTCTCGAATGGTTCACAAAGGTTCTATTCATCGTCGGTGGAAGCGGAATAGCTGTGCCGTTGTCATATCTCCACAAACTCACCACATCCGCCACCAAGCCGTCAAAGATCGAAGTCCACTGGGCTGTGCGACAGTCAGCTTTCGCCATTGATGTTCTGAATCATGACTTGAGTGATATGCTCGGTAATGATCGGGTAGAGATTAACATATACCTAACTGCCAGCGAAGTTGCTAGCAGACGAGCATGTGACGAGACCATCTACAGGCTCGCGAATTGGAGGTCCAAGCGATTGAACGTCGAAGAGAGTATTGATAGAGCATTGGAGGGTGGCCACGAAGGAAGTATTGCAGTAGTCACAAGTGGTCCTGCCAAGATGGCTGATGAGAGTAGGAGCGTGGTGGCGGCAAGGACAATGCCATCTTTGCCAGGCATTGACTATTTCGAGGAAAGCTTCCAGTGGTGATAAATGTAATATTTAGCAATTTTAGAGTAACATGACATGGCGATCTGGACAATCTTACGAGTATGACCAAGTGCACCAGCAAACTAATGACACTGTCACCATTACGCTCCGCTATGTAACGTTGCCACCAACGCTCAGATGAGATAATCAGGAACAAAAGTTTCCACGTTCCATTATTACACGTGGCCGTACCATAATGTTCATAGAATCCCGAGAATCCTATCAACTGTCATATGCAATGACGACAAGGCTCAAACCATTGGGGCTTCAATGCCGAACTCACAGCTTCGGATTGATCAACCCTAGTACGTTGGGGCACTTCGGACAAAAGGACTTTTATGTAAGTACATTTGGGTCATATGCGCTAGCTCGCTGCTAGAATTGACTATAAACTATCATATATGTAGCTCATTTCGGGGATCAGAAAGGAGAGTTAGTCAGTCCACATGAGTTATATGAGCCACCTCTGCCTTCTCCACTCGCCTTTGCTCAAGAGTAATTAGTCTCAGGGCGCTCTCTCTGTGTCAGTTCTGGAACGCGGCAAACGATCAGATCAGGATTCTATATAAAGATCTGGTCCATATCCTCGAGGGTACGACGAGCGGTTTCGGGATAAAGAAAGTAAACAATCAGGAATAGGAATAGCAAAAGCAGCAAATACTGTCCTTATCAGCAGTTTGTTCTCAAGCTTGCAGCTACCGGACACCTACGGTGGAAGAAGCCCCAATTGAGATTGTCAACGCCAGTCTTGGTGAATTGAGTAACGATGAAGCCACCCATCCAGTTAGTAGCTGTGGCAGCTGCAGCTCCCCGCGTGCGCCAGCCGAGAGAGTTTACTTCCGAGTTGAACACCCACGGTACTTTGGCAAAGCTAGTACCGTAACAGAAATATTAAATAAAGAAGAAGGCAGTGGTGACTTCGCCGAGCTGGGGAAGACGTTAGCTGTTTGTGTTCGATCTGGGCGTTTCTGCTCCATGACATCAGCAGCAGACATGCGCAAGTTAATACCTGCAGAGCATTTGACTGGAGTCATCAAGGCTTATTCACTCAGCATCGATCGCATTTTCTATTTGGGAACTGGATCGTCTGCGGCTATGTTTCTAGCAGCCTTCTTCACGGGATGGATTGATACGCGAGGACAGAAGGATAAGCACGAGTCTGTACCTGAAGAGACGAGTAGCTCATAGGAAAAGGCATAACAAGACAACCAAGCGAAGCTATAGTCTAGAATGCAACCATGTCTCAATACCCAAGTCATTGTCTCATATTTGGTGAAGATAGATAAATTTCGTAGACTAGCTACTGTCTTGCTAAAATGTTGATATATGAAGGCTAGCTTTCGAGAAAATGACCTTTCTGAACCACAATCCAGCTATTATAACAACCTGCTGCAGCCAAATTCGCCACTCACAAACAACGTATCAATGTTGAACAACTTGATCAGGCCATGTGCGAGGTAATGACCCTAAAGCTTGGAATCTGCTCTTGCGTAGGAACGTGTCCAAAATTCACATGGTCAGCAACCCTCGGGTCACGCGTCTGCAGCCTGACATCGAACGTTGCTTTATCGGCCTTCTCCTTGCTCCATCCATGAAGCGGGATATGAGTCCTGACTTCCAAATGGTTCTGACAGTTCGCGCAACCAGCGACATGCCAACGGCTCAGCACCGCTTCGGTACCAGCAAGCTGCATTGCTCCCTTCTTATTCTTGACAAATGCAGTGATCATGAAGGAGCGCCGATTGCCGCACGGTTGATGTTGCTGACTGCAAGGACTGGGGTTTCTTCATGCTTGGGAACAAAGAGGGCCGGCTTGCCGGCGTTGAGATCGTTGGGGGTGCTGTAGTTGTATTGATAGTTGTAGCCCAGGTTCTCGGGGTTGATTACATCCCGAGAGGTCATGGGATCAGTATCACTACCGGGCTTCTTGAATGGATCAAGAGCACTGTCGAGGGTCAACCAAGTTCCGCCGGCGACACCGGGAGTTGGGCCTTGGCTGTCGACAGAGTTGGTGCCTGGGTAGCCTTGAATGATGTCGAATGACTCAAGGGCGTTGTGCTTCTTCTGCCACTCATAGAAGACAAGATCAACGAAGCAGTGATGGAAGAAGAAGATAGGCTGAAAAAAAAAGATGTTAGTGATCGTGAAGTAATGGGGAAAGAGTGTTCTTTGCTGACATCAAAAGCTGCAGTATCATTCTCACCCATGTCACCGTTGGCCCCGGTGTACTGGTTAAAGTCCGCATCGATCTTCTCAAGCTGAAAACCACCAACAGCCAAGTGCATCGAGTTATGCGGGGACTCAAGGGGGATAATGGGAACGTAGCCCTCTTTGCCGCCCTCATCGTCATTCCACTGCTGGGCAGAAGTGGTGTTGGAGAAGACAGTGTAGTTGGGTGCATTCAAGCAGGCTCCGTACTTGTATCTGACATTGGCCTTGATGGGCTCACCCTCGTCATTATCGAACTCAACCTCGTTGAGCCAGGTGACGATGTTTCCGTTAAGCATCTCATTAGTCTTGGCTACGCCTAACTCCCTGAGAGTTTTGTTGTGGACCTCCGTCTTGGCCCGGTCCTTTTTGGTGCCGACGAGACCAGAGAATGGGTAGCGTACGGTCTCGTAACCTGCGGCCTTGGAGTAATTGGCATCAGGTATAGGGGAAAGATGGTCCGTGATGTTGGCTTGAAACTTGTATGAGTAGAGCGGATTGGGCTTGATGACTTCATTGTTCTGGCAGGTGTACTCAGGTGTCAGAAACCATTCTGGGATTCCTTGCCTAAGAGACTCTTCCTCCGTCTCATCCCAATACGCCAGAGCGACACCGGGAACGATGGACTGGAGAGCCTTTTCAAGACGGTGGAGGTAAGCACGGTGCCAGGTAGGAAAGAGAACATTGCCGTGGTTACAATATCCTCCCCACCACTGAGGATTACCCCAACCGGCACCACGGAAAGGCTCTCCATGGTACCCAGCAATCATAAAAAAGGAGTTGGGGTCCTTAGGGTCAAGCTTCTGAATCCCTGCGAACGCTCTGACGAGGTCATCGCGCTCGTTAGCCGGCATGGTCCGGATGTTCTTTCTAGTGACGACTTTGGCCATGATGAATGAGGTATAAGAAAGTTATTGTGATAGGTATATTGATTTAAAGGTAAAATTGCTTTGAGAGATACTGAAGAGCTGCGCAGAAATATCTAACCAGAGCGAACCGTCCGACCAATATTTATATCCAAAGCAATCGTTCCGGCACCAGCAATACTGACCAGGCCTACACAGTAGCTAAACAATCTAGACCAGGACTTTCACTACTGTCGTAAGAATGAAAAATGAGAAGTGATTCAAATTTCACTGCCCTTCGGTGTGATACCAATACCCCGCACTCATGTGTACGCGGTTCAGCTTTCAGCTTTCAGCCTCTTTCCGAAATGAAGTAAATCTAAGCTACTTTAGGCCGTGTCTCGTCCCGTCCCGTCTTACCCATCATGGAGGCCATGCCGCATGTGGACCGACAGAACTGACTACTGAGGTTGGCGCATGCATGTTGAACTGAATTCGGGAATGTGATACACTATCACATACTCTCAGAGGCCTAGAAGGAAGCACGCCTGAGACATAAGGTAAGTAGCAGCAGCACCAGAAGTGTGTGTATATGCAATGTGACAATTCAGGTATGTCCTATGATAAGAAGACAGCCACTCTGCAAAAATCAGGCCACTTGAGTACGCCATAGGAGCTAACTGTCCGTAAACTAACTGCTAGTTTTCAGCTTGTCTCATTTACAGAACTAGCCCAAACTGTTGGCCTTAGCGACTGATGGCTTCTTGATGATGTGGTATAAAGGTCTTTTAAAAGAGGGGAACGCATTTAGACCCCATATTAGTTGCTTACTTAAGAGTAGATAAGGACAAAATGATTGAAATGCGCGAGCCGAGGTAGGAGGTAGGCTGGATTAGAGTTATGGTTTTATATAATTACGTTTAATTTTACAGTATTTCTTAGCCTCTGCATGTAGTCAGTGGCGTAGTGAAGTTAAATATAATAGTAACTTATGTAGAATCTACATAGCTTAATTGGTCTAATTATAAGCTTTTAAGTAATAAAATGCTTATTAAGAATATATATACAGTAAATCGATAATACTAATTATCAGTTTAATCCAGGACTATGTCCTCTAGGTTCTGTGTGCCGGAATAAGCTCTCAGCCACAAGTCTCAACGGCAAATAANNGATGACTGACCAATTGCTACAGTATCTATGTCCTCTATATATGCTAATATGGCAGAAGGCTAAAGTTCAAGTCATAAACAACAGGGTCAAGACCATTCCCAAATTCTCCGAGCTGATCAAAGTCCAGATCTCTGACTTCAAGATTTCCAGGATCCAACAGGCCCAAGCTAGCAATCGGATCCTCCGTGCTCGTATCATGAAAGTCTTCTCCTGCCTCCGTTTCGATAATAGGAAGCTCACGATGTGAACTCATAAAGTCTGACTCATCTTGAAACGCCAAAGAGGTATCAGGCAATGTCTGATCTTGGGAATTAGCCAGAACCTCGGTATCTCGGGCTGCGCTTGCTGGGGGGTCCCTATGATCGGTCGGGGGTAACAGGCTCGGCAAAACTTCGTCAAACGCATTCCAGACTGCAGAAGACACCGTTTCAAACAGCGAGCGCTCAGATACTTCAGAGGTGAAGTTAAACCCTGGTATATTTCGCACATTGGCGTTTATGTCCCGTATTAGACGTGGGGGAATCTCCCTCCGAAGAAAGCTGCGATATTGGGCTCGCGTCTCTGCTGTCATGGGTGCCTCGAGGATTTGCAAATCACAATCTATACCAAGGTTAATGGAACGATTATGAATAAATATCACAAATAGAACTTACATGGTGATGGTATATCTTCGGTTCTCGGAAATAGAACTTTGTACATATGCTTCCACTTTTCCTCTTCAGAAAAGTTCTGGATGCCCCGCCTTGACTTGAGACGCTCTTTAGTTTCGTTATCGATACCTGGCATTTCTCTAGATGGACTGACGACTTCACAAGCCGGGTCCTGTCGGAGATGGGCATCGAGTTCTTTGTCCGTCTTGACTATTCCAAAACATCTCTTACAATAAATTGGTGCTTTGTGGGATCTATAGATATGCTCCCTATCATAGTCAGCAAATCGTGTCTAAAATTTAGTAAGCAGGCTTGTGTACTTTATCCGATGAACGCTTGGCCAGCCTTTTTGGCACCGCGGCCATTTCTCTCCGGGATATTCTTTGACAAACGGGCAGGCGAGATTTGGTACTGATCCCGACGGTGCGCTTTCTGTCTTGCGCCGTTTTTCATGGTCGTCTCCGTTTCCTCTACCGCCAGCATTGGTGTTATCACCTTCACTCTCTCTGTCATCGATTCCCCTCTTCTTACTATTACCATGACCTTCAGCCGGTGGACCATTTTGACCAGTGGATTGTGTAGAGTCGGGAGCCCCTGAATTCTGACTGAGTCCTGGCGAACAAGCTTTCACCCAATCAACAACCCGTTGGATAACCAGTGCTGTTACCGTATCTTTCAGGGCGGTGACAGAGGCTAGGAGGCCTGGGTCCAACGAAGAAGCGAGGAATGCTTCTTCGAAAGATTCATCTGTTTGCCGTGAGACGTCAGACATGGACTCGTCGGTTTCGCTTGTATCGGTTTCAGTCACACATGTGTCCGGAGTCAGCCCACGTTCCGTATCATCCTTGCTAGAGAGAGCTGTGGAATGAGCATCCATTGTGGTCTCTGTCCTCGTTCCTGTAGATGGTATCGTTGCTTTGGCTGGATGACTCCGTGGGGTAGAAAGGTGACCTCTATCGACGTGATCATCCATACTCAGTCTACGCATCGACTCACTGGGGGGTCCTGCGTCTGAGAGTCGTTCCTCAATGGTACTCAGCTCTTCATCTGGATTCTCTTCAACCTGAAGTTGTCCACTAGCAAGCGGCGACTGTATTTTTGGTGTATTGAAGGACGAAGAGAGTAGCAAGCCTTTGTTCAAACGGCGCTGCTGGGCCACCCAACCAGCCAAAGCTACCTGATCAGACACAGTCAACGAGCTGTCCTTGGTTGATTCAAGTGACGTGATAGAGTCAGCGGCCCCTGAGGCAGCGATGAGCTGTTGGTATACTGGGATATTTGCTGATGCCGACAGTCGTTCTTTTGTCTGCGGATCGAGGTATGGGATAGGTGGCACAGGAATCTTGTCATGATCTCGATGGTTACGAAGCGATTCTCGGTATACATTGAGAGATGAAGAAGATGACAGGGTCTTTCTGAAAAGAGATCGTCGACGAGAAGGCGTGGAACTGGCCCTGCCGATGGACGAGTCGTAGGTGCTGGCAGCTGAAACTATAGAGGAAGGCCGTGTAAAGGGAAAGCTAAAGGTGGAGTCTCGGGCAGACGTCGAGGCTTGGAATGTGTCCTCAGAAAGCCTCCGCAAAAGGTCGAGTTCGGATGGGTTGTATGTAGCAAAAGAAAAGTTTTGACCATACTCAGGGATGTCTGTATCGCGAGTTGAAGTCACTGGCTGACTCTGAGACAAAATGTCAGCACCTGCGTGTAAAATAACAAAGAGGCTACATACCAGGCTGCGCCGGCGTATAACATCGTCCTTTTCTAGACCATAGTTAACATAGTCAGGAACTAGGGACGTAGAAATTAAGAATGGACTCACCTTTCAAACCTGCGTTACACGGGTCCAAGATTAACGCAGATCCTGGCCGCTTGGCAATGTCATATTGACTACCTACCCCCGTAAGCTCAACCGACTGTAGAGGCAGGATAGGCGCCGAGGTGACTCGTTTCCTTCTCACACCTGAGTAACCCTTGATCCATCGGCGATGGCTTTCGGATTTGGCTGCAAGGCCCTCCCAATCTTCTGCTGGGAACGAGACTGTTTGATTTACAGGATGTTGTTGCAACCCGGTCGGTACCACCTGTGCGACGTTGTGTATATTTGAATCGGGAGGGCTATTATCCCTAGGAGTATCCAGCTCATTGTTCATTGTCGGCGAGGAGTCTCCATCCTTCCAAAGAACCGCCATCTTCTCTTTGAGGGTATTAGACATCAACAGGGAGGAAGGCCGTACTTTGGCGTAAGAGGGGAGCAAACCCGGGGCTTTGTTCAAGTAATGTCTTCCCTTGTGCTTGAGGCGCTCACGCAAGGATGGGGGCTTTGCATCTGTGGTTTGTTGGCTTTTTTCAGGCCTGATCCCGGGTGCCATGTCGGCAGCTGGCGGTATAGGCAAGGACATGGCGGGCGGGTATATTAGTGGGCTGCTGCAGGGCCAAGGCAACGGCGTAACACTTGACACGCCTCAATTATCGTTAAAAAAATTAAAATGCGAGTGTTTCGGGATGAGTTGTACAAAGATAAAAAAAAGACAATTGTACGGAGTAAAGTGGCTTCATGTCTGGCTACCTTGTGACAGCCCCTGGGTCGCCTTGAGCGGCCGGCGAGGCGTTTTTTTCAAGCCATGGTTCGCAAACTGCAGCCTGCAAGGCGCTCGTTCCGGCGACTTGCATTTTAGGGGCAGAGCTACTTTACCTATCATAGGCTGAGCAGGGGTAGAGAAAAATGATGGTGGGGTTCGCCTTCAGTTTTGCGCATGCGCATAACTTGGGATCGCAGAATAACGGGCCGTAAATATTCACTTCTGTGGAAAGGAGAATAAAGGCTGAGCAAAAGCGTATGGTAAATAGCAGTAGCTGGGTCACAATCTCCATTGCGCATCATGGAAATCTATAGTAGCTAGTAAAGGAGTATTTAAGGTAAATTTCATCAAGATGAGACTTCAGGCAGGCATATAAAATCATGGGAAATGTTCACAACTGGAGACGTTCTGCAGTCTGGGAAACATTAATCTGACCAATATTGTCCAAAACACTGCAATCTAATTCATTTAATAATGCCAACCCCATCATCAATTGTTTCAATAACACCCAATCAGGGGTCATCCTCTTCTGTCACAAGGTTGGTCTGGCATATCCCGTTGACTAATGAAACCACTCATACTGAAGCGTCCAGTAGTAACACCACTAAAGCGTCCCCGCCTTGCGCTGGTCTCTCGCTAACTATGTCGCGCTTCCTCGAGGAACCGATCTCGGTCAATGCATACATTGCATGCGGCGGGAGTGGCTAAACGAATTAAGAATACGACTACGAGTCATTTGCATTCATGACCGGCTGTGAACCGTCAGGTTTCTGAGGCATTGATGTGTTATCTATTCTGTATTTTTATTGGGAGATTAAACTCAGTACATACTATCAACCACCTAAATAATCACTATAACATCAGGCAAAGGTGCCAGCATAAAACAACGCGCTTAGCATGCAATTTTACAAGCTTTGCATATTACTATCTTGCTCTTTCCTGATCTTGAACAGCGCCATTACTTGGATTCCAGTAGTCTTGGAGGCAATTCCCGCCTTCATTTCTATTTCCTTTTCCTGTCCCAAGAAGGCTTGTCATATGATACAACATATCACGAACCAGACACTGCATACACCGCCCATAAACTGAAACTCAGAATCACTAAGGTATGCGACAGTAACTCGGGGAACTGACTTCTTCTTGTATCTTGGCCTGCCTTGAACTATAAGCCTTGTTTCATTGGGTTGCTTATGCCCCACTATGACCGATGGTCCGTCAGACTTGGCTTTTTTGGCTGCCACCACCGCAGCTAAGGCAGACATCACCAGCAATAGTGCTAATGCCGCCCCTCCTGAGGTAAAAGCAGCAGGGTTCAACAACCGGACCTCAGCGAATGGCAGTGTCATCAACCTCTGGGTTTTCCAACGCGTCTATATCAATGCCCTTGGTTGGTAAAACATGTACCATCAACATGGGCGGTATCACGCCGGGCTTCCCTGGTGGAGCAACATTGTAAGCTAATTAATATCCATCTGCTGATATTAGATGCTATGCTAACGAAATTGTTCCTATAGTGGCACATTGTACTACGATGATGCAAACGATCTCAGTGGCGGTTGCGATGTTGTTTTCACGGGTTTCATAGTAAGTTTCCTTATCTGTAACAGTCCCTTGCATCTTAGGTTGCATGGACTTGGAGAAAACAAAGTACTAATTACAATACTCTCTAGAAATACTTCGCCCTTTACTTCCGTAAGAACAATAACCTATTTTCCACCTACCAGTCAGGAAATGTCGGGGGTGCTGCCGGTGTTGCAGGTAGTACAGGCAATTGGGCTTAATGTGATAGCTGTGTTTCCAACTGTGTGTTTACAATTCCAATACATGTAGAAAGTTTCGAGGATATTCTCAGAAGTCCATTTCGCCACGTAGTGTCTCCCAGTCCCATAATCTTATTCATCAGCTATCTTACTGAAGGAGGCGCGTTTGTTGTAGAGTCTAGATAAGGTAGCTTCTGCTTTGAGGATAATGGCTTTGCAGTTTTGTAATAGCTCCTCGAATTCAGCGCAGCCCGTAAGGTCGAGGGCGTAGGCCATTTTGGGCAAGGGTAGTCAAGATATATGTGTTTAACTGTGCCGAAGTCAAAACAACTTGCAGATATTGTAAGGCGGGGAAGTAAAAGTCAAAGGGATGTGAGAGGCGGATGACCCAGTTTATATTAAGAGACCTCACCAGCCGCTGACGGAAGACCGCTGCTGCGCCACAAAGCACTACACAGAGACTGGTTAGCTCCTAAATTCAGCCAGAGGAGCAAGTACACAGCCGCCCTCAGGAAGTAAGAAGATATCACGCTATAATATCGGTAATGGAAATAAACTTAGAAAAGGATGTTATAATCTTAGGCCAAGTTACCTAAGTCTTTTACCACTTAGTTAGCATCTTGGTGCTGAGTTACCTTCCTCCTACTTAGCGTGCAGCTACAGCTGGTGGGGCTGGTCGGCAGATAAGCCCGCTGCTTTGCACTGAACCCCTCAATTCTCTACGGGTCTGACTTCCGCATTCTTATTGCCATCAATGGGACAGGCTATAAGCTCATTAAAAGGCCACTCGTCTTAGCATGATGATGTACAAATCATACCGCAAGTTCCAACCTTAAAACACCAGAACTGTATCCCCTTCTGTCTACGCCGCTAGAATGCCATCCTCAAAGACACCGTTAGAATTGATGATGTCACCATCACAAGCTTCACCGTTACCGATATCAGA
Organism: Fusarium mundagurra; assembly: GCA_013396205.1. NCBI lineage: Eukaryota > Fungi > Ascomycota > Sordariomycetes > Hypocreales > Nectriaceae > Fusarium > Fusarium mundagurra. The sequence continues at coordinate 2,982 of JAAOAN010000474.1, read as the reverse complement.
TTTCCCACTAGTCTAGACGGAGTTGGCTCGGACGCTATGCATGTTGGCACGAATGGGTCGCATCCATACATACCACTTCATACTAATCACGGTGATTTAATCTGTGGAGGAATTGTCAGTCAGGCTGCGACAACTTCATAATCGCTGCTAATGATCAGACAGGCTTTCAGCAACGGTCGAGGAAGCGAGCTCATTTGTATGGCTCTAAACATCTTCGCTAAACGCGTGGCTGGAAATACTATGCATGAGTTGACTCGGAACATGGGCAAGACCTGGCGATATATGGTCTCCGACTCCCAATACAGATGGATCGGCCCTGAGAAGAGCGTGACGCATTTGGCTGTTGCTGGCGTACTCAATGCTGTGTGGGACCTCTGGGGTAAGATATTAGGTCTTCCAGTGTGGCAGATCGTGTGTGAGATGAGTCCTGAGAAGATTGTTCGCTGCATCGACTTCAGGTATATCACCGACGTCATCCTACCAGACGAGGCTATCGGTATGCTTGAAAAGACTGCTAAAGGCAAGGAGGAACGCTTGAAGGAGGCATTCGATAATGTTGCCGTGCCAGCCTATACAACATCCGCCGGATGGATGGCGTTCTCGGGTGATAGAATGAAGGAGGTGTTGCATGAGACATTGGCGCAGGGATACAAGGTCTTCAAGTTCAAAGTCGGGACCAGCATTGAGGCCGATAGAGAAAGATTGTCTGCTGTGAGAGACGTCTTGGGGTACGGCAACGATTACCAGTTCATGTGTGTTGGCTTGATATGTCTCGCTGAGGCGTCATAAGCTTTGAGTATTAATCGATCAATGATTGATGCTAATCAGGCAAGTGGTCACTCCGCTTTATCAGTTGTCACTAACGTCTAAATAGGTATGGAGCGTACCAGAGGCCATTGAGTACATGAAGCATTTAGTGGAGTTCAAGCCTGTTTTTATCGAAGGTATGCCTCTATTTCCTCAAGATATCTGAACGTACGTTCCTGATTATCTTGCAGAGCCCACGAATCCCAACGACATGCTCGGACACGCGGCGATTCGCAAGGCCCTGAAGCCGTATGGCGTTGGAGTTGCCACAGGCGAAGCAGCACAAAACAGAGTCACTTTCAAGCAGTTACTGCAGGCTGAAGCAACTGATGTTGCACAAATCGATGCTGTTAGACTCGGTAGCGTTAACGAATGCCTTGTAAGTCCTCATCAATAGTTACTATTAATTTACCTCAGGCTAATGGTCCTCTTTCTAGGCGGTCATGCTGATGGCCCTCAAGTTCAATATCCCATGCGTTCCACATAATGGTGCAATGGGCCTGACAGAGCTCACATCCCATCTCAGCACGATTGACTACGTTGCTATCAGTGGACGCAAGTCAATGCTTGAAAATGCCGACAGCCACCGCGAAAACTTGTGACATCCCTCCAAGATTGTCAATACTCACTACGTCACGCCATTATCACTGGGGTACTCTACAGGCTACATCGATGAGGCGCTTGAAAAGTATACTTATCCTGATGGCAAGTTTTGGAAATCTGAAATTGGGTTGAAGATTATCGCGCAGGCCACGGGTGGCGAGCTATAACATCTGACTCGACTCCTCTTATCTATCAGTTAAGATATTTTTACACCTTGATCCCTTTCATCGTAATTTGAAATTGAAGTTGGGCAATCAAATAAACAAACGATGCCAAACTCATAGAACTTCTAGACTCTTGTTCGAAGACGTGTCTTCCTCCTTATCTCCTTAAGTATTGCCAAAACATCAGAGATACTAGAGACATTCCATTGACTCAAGTTATCAATGGCCAGAGTTTGTAGGCTCTCAATATCTGGAATAAAGTGCCGGAGCTCAGAATTGAGCCATGATAATGTCAGTATAATAACCGCTCAAAGCGACCTGATGCTGCTACTCTAGTTACAGTCTCCTAGTATTAATCCTATTGGTTCTTTGCACTTGTAAATGACTCGCCTCAGGCCGCAAGTACAAAGAGGTAAAGTCTATTCGTGCCGTTGTAACCGTGGAGGCGGCGAATTGCATTGCGAGAAAGATTAGCCGTTCCGCTACCGATTCGGGACCCGGGTGCATATTTATATAGATAACCATAACCTTATCTGGCCGTGTTACACAGGCATAGTATAATAAAAGTTGTGTTTGTTAAAAGCCTATGTCTTTAACCGTTCATTTTTTCGGATAATACGAGACATGATGTTACACGTTGTCAGTTCATATCCAGAGCCCCTGTTACATCTTGCTGAGTCGAGACCGTAGCTCAATTGCCGTGTACCCGGAAGATTGCAGTATGCATTCCAGGGCTCCCTGGTAGACTTTAGCGAGGCAGCGGGATAGATCCGCCATAACAAGTGCTCGGGGTCCAAAAAGAGCCCCCCCACTCCTCAATGTCGAAAACTAGCCTATCATATATCGAAAAAGACGCATGTTGTGCAACAAAGTCGTGAGTGATTTCGCAAAGCTTACAACTTGCGCAATGCAATGCATGGTACCGTCACACTCGGCCGAATCAGGTCTCAATCATTGATATCGTTTAGAAACAGGATCTTTGCAGGATCAAACGGGCTGATGTCGAATACGACTGACATGTTCTCATAGTCGGGGTATCAATTGTGACTGTAGCACGCAACCTTGCCATGAGTCTATATAGGAGCCATGGCCTGCCGACACTTACGGAGACGGGACCTCATCGGCGTCTTTACAGCAATGATCAGAGCTCGTAACCCGTCAGGTGCAACATCCACCCAGATGCTACCCAACTGTAATGACAGTTCATCGCTGTCACTCCGCATGTCATGTGACCGCTGTCGCGTCCAGAAGGTCAAATGCTCTGTATCAGCCGGAGCTAAAGCCTGCCAACGGTGCACACGGGCCAGAGTGTCGTGCACCTTCGGAAGACGAACACCTTCGAAGCGTTCAAGCAGACGTGTCGAACAAACAGCCACCCGTCCGCCAAGCCCTCCCCCTACTGCTAGTT
>JAAOAN010000473.1:0-36928 GCA_013396205.1 Fusarium mundagurra | reverse complement strand
ATGTGATAGTGATGGCGGTAGGGGTGGCGGAAGGCTCGGGGGCGGCCTCGGCCTGAAGAAGAGGGTGAGGCATGATGACGATGTGAGTTGTTGTTTACAACTGTTGTGATGATGGTTGAGTTTGTTGTGATGGTAGATGGTGAGTTGGCTTGGGATGAGACGTTGGAGATAGATGAGAGGGTTGAGTTGGGATAGGGGTCAAGGAATGGGCTTGAATTATTATCAAGGGACATTCTGGAGTGCATATTGAAGTCAGAGTGTTCACTGTTCCGGTGTTGAGACACTGCGAGAAGAGGCTTCTGCCACTGTCATTGTGTTCGCGTCTGATAGTCATGAACATGTATGCAACACGAATGTCCTCACTGCCACTGAGATGAACAGTCAAATCCCTTGGCAAACAACTGGATCGCTATTCTGATACGCACTGACATTGGCACCTCATCTCATCGCCAGCTTCACCTCTTGCCCATCCCCGATATACGTATCACACCACCTCCCAATCCTCTCAAACATATCAAACCAAAATCTCTGCTGTTCAATCCCATGCCCCTCCCCAGGAAACTTGACAAACTCGTATTTCAACCCCCAATGCCTCAATGCCCTCCTAAACCCCTCAGCCTGCGAAAACGGACATCGTTCGTCTTTATCACCGTGAAGAATCAACATAGGCGGTATGACCATCTCACCCGTTTCTTGTGTATGCTTAACTGCACTAGCGACTTCCCAGAGCGCACTGCCCTGTCGATTCCTGGTGTCGTCGCGGTCAAGAGTCCATATCGTATCACCGCCCGCAAGTTCGATCTCGTAAGTTGATCCAAGATCAGCTGTAAGCGCAAGACTTTCAATATCGCAGACACCCGCTCCGGCGATAGCTGCGTTGAAGCGCCATCCAAGACCATGAAGGCCGTTGCGCACACTGCATAGATAGGTCAAGAGACCACCTTGACTCCAACCTCCAACAATCAGCCTCTTCGAATCTGCGAAACCCTTCTTTATCGCGTGGTCAGTGATGGCCACAACATCAGCGTAGTCATACTTCCCCTGTCCTCCCATACTATACGAAGCGAACTTTTCACCGCGCCCGCTAGAGCCGCGATATTGAGGGAGGAGAATGCCGTAGCCTTTTGAGAGGATGTATGGTGCCCAGTTGAAGCAGGTTGTGTCAAAGGAATCGGTGTCGCGAGATGTTGGACCGCCGTGGATGAGGACGAATGTTGGGAGGGGTTCAGTTGGTGTTTTGTTGGTGTTTGCCTTGGAGGTTGGAGTGAGGTAAAGACCGTCGAGGTCGACTTTGCCATCGGTGGATTGACAGGTGAGGGCTGTGCATGAACCGAGGGATTTGTCTGCGAGTGGTTTTCCGTGGTTGGAGATTTTGATCTTTTCCTTTCCTTTCACGATAACGAAGATGTCGTATGGCGTACCAACATCTGACAAGCTCGCTGCAAGAGTCGCAGCACCTGTCTCTGGGTTGATAAAGATATCATATACCCAAAGCTCCTTCTTCTCATCAAAGAGATCATAACCTCCCAGTTCACTGATAACATCGACAAACTTAACCTGTCGGTTTACGAGGACCTTGCCACCAACGACATGAAGACCTCCAGCATCATCATCAACACCACATGCAACCTTGACAAAATCGCGAGTATCGGCCTTGGGATCAGTCTTGTAAACCGCTCGTCCTCCAGAATCTTTATCAGCAGGCACACCAGTGATGAAATAGATCTGCCCATCAGGTGCCCAGGTAAGATCATACGGCTCATTCATGATCTTGCAAAGCTCCGTGACCTCGCCAGTGTCGACATCAACTGTTGAGATAGTCGTGCCGGATAACATCGCCTCTTCGATATGAGGGTTCTCCGTACTCATAAAAGCCATCTTCTTGCCATCGGGATTCCAACAAAACTCCCCAACGTGAGTATCTCCACCGACGAGAACTCTTGTCTCGTGAGATTCCACATTGACGAGTCTCAATCTTGCATAGTCCCATTTCTCGCCCCAAACTTCAGCATCAGGCTCATCCTTCTCACTCTTCTCCTTCTCCTCCTCACTATTCTCATCCGGCGACACATACGCAATAGTCTTTCCATCAGGCGAAAACAAAAAAGTCTCAATATCCTCCAGATTCTCAACATCGGTTATGGGAACCGCATCACCGCCATCCATTCTTAACATGTAAATCGCCGAAGATTCACCAACTTTCGCACGATCTGACAGAAACGCAATCCTGTTACCATCAGGGTGCCATTTCGGCCCAGTGTCGTTAAAGAGACCCGATGTTAGTTGACGTGATGAGTTCGGTTCGGTGGATGATGCGATCCAGAGTGTTGAGAGGGCGTTTTTGCCTTTGCGATGGCCGCCGATGAGACTGGTGGAGTATAAGAGTTGTTGGCCGTTGGGGGAGAATTTGATGACTTTGGGGACTTGGAGATCACAGAGGGTTTGGGCAAAGGCTTTGTCGAAGCCTGGAGTCGTGGGTTGGGCCATGATTGAAGGACAATGAATCGTGGTGCTGGTAAGCACAGTGAGGGGCTCTGAGGGGTTGTTTTCGGGGACTCAAGCTTGAAGAAGCTGTATTCTGAGGTGAGAACTGTTGAAAGGACGCGAGATTATGACCTTAAGTAGGAAGTGTTCTGTGAATGTTCAATTGAATGAATCCGTTCTCATTACATCATGAACCTGGCACCGTTGGCTTTCTCAGATGCAGTGAGAAATAACGTTGACTCACTGATCGACTCACTAAAGTAAGCGTAGATCAATCATCCGATTGGTTGGCGCGTACAGTGGCGATAAATCCACAGAAGCTCGCTGGGTGCACAGCGACGAAGAGATCAATTGCAGATGAAGGACTTTGCTGACCATCAGCCCTATAGACACGGCATGTGAGTCATTGTGTTCTTTCAGTTCGACTACATGCATGATACGTGTCTTGTCGCAATGCCTACTCAATTGGGTTGAACCGAGTCATAATGCAGCCTACATGCAGTGAGATGAATGTCCATGGTTGTACCGTGCCATGTTCAAATGCGGTACTAGGACGGCAATCATGCATAGTCTCGATCTCCAGTCTAGAGCAAGTAGAACTTCAGTCCAAGCTCAAGGGAGTTTGGGAATCTAAGCGGTCATAGACGCTGTGTTGCAGCAAATGCCACAGGATTGACAAAGATGCATATCGATGGCCAATTGGCTATGCAGGTGGCACAGCACAGCCTCGTTGTTCCCAAGAGGCCTCACAATTACATTTCACCCAGCTCTATAGCCAAGCTCTTAATCAGATCAACCATCTCACCTTTGCATCTTGGCAATAAAAAGAAAATGGAAAAAGTCTGGTTCAAGCTCCGTCAAACTGATTATCCCCCCGCCCAAGAGGACGCCATCCTCAGCGGCGATGGTGATGATTCCACCGCCCCTCTCTGTCTAGGGCACTTCATCTCCAGCCTCAAAACCCTCGACTTCCCTCTCAATCATGGTTCAATCCTGCCCTTTCCCCCACGCATGCGCGTCTTTTGCAACAGCACCCTAAACTTCACATGGGATGACACCAGATTAAGATCCCCGGGGATTAATCTCGCTGTGGGCGCGCCGATTCTTGCTGCTACAGGCGTCACAGCCAAGGCGAGTCTGCAGTTTGCGTTTATGAAGACTGTGGAGAGCCATGAGGAGTATGATCGGTTGGATACCTATATAGTACAGCCTACGAAGGGATATATCGAGGATTGCCTGGAGCAAGATCAGTTGAAAGCCTACGTCAAGGGAAAAGTCTCATGGTCGATGTTCCTGATCACAGGCATCAAAGTCGCCCGTGCGGGGAAGCGCGAAGCACAGGAGGAGACCAACGTCGTAGTAGATGTTGGCCCAGAACTGTAAGTTCTACTTATGATTATGAGTTTCAGCTGGTATTGAAGATCTATAGGGACCTTCCGTTGGTTGCTACAGTGACAGCTACGGCCACCAACAAACACAACGACTCCCTGCGAGTTTCCGGGGATCATCCTGGAGACTTCATCTGGGCTATCCGCCTTGCCAAGATCCACAAAGGCTTGCTGATGAAGGACTGGTCGGTGGATCCGTATACCAAGAGAGCTACGTTTGCAGCTGGAGATGAGAGTGAGCTGAATGTTGAGAATGTGTTGCGGGAAGAAGGCTTGGAGGGCTTCACGGCTGTCGAGGATGATACGCTTGACGAAGTTGTTATCTTGGATGGAAGTGGGAGACTCGGCTGATTGTTGAAGTTCATATTCGATCTTATTTGACACGAGATCTCCTCTAGTTTGCCCTCTCCATAGCTTGTGATATAACCTCTCTCACCCGCTGTCTATCCGCGTCCCGACTGACTCCATGCCTCAAGGGTAACAACTCCAGTGGTGAGATATATCTGAGATTACCTGCTGGCTTTGAAAGAGTGTTGAATATTGACAGCATTCCAGGCAGCTTGCCTACATCTTGTGCTCTAAAGATCGATGCCTTATTATCGGTCTGTCGTGAAAAGTCGACGATCCTAGCAGCGAGTCCCGCTGCAACAGCTGTTGCCACTGTCCACAATTAGTAAATAGACTCTTGAATTCACGGGGTTCTCACTCGAAGTCCCGCTAATGCGCTCATTACTCCTTTGATCAGGATGTTGGAACCCCTCGCCTATAATAGCAAAGTTCTGTGTATCAGCACGAGGTTCCGGATTAAAGCTTGAGCCTTGGTTGCCAGTATTGGTAGAGTAAATGCACATCGTGCTGAGATTATGTCGAGCTGGGAAAGCCACTGTGTTTGTATTCTGCCAATTCGATGCAGCAGCTATGACGAGAACTCCAGCGGCCTTGGCTTTGGTAACGGCTTCATCGAGTTCCTTGGAGTAATTGCGGAAGCCAGCGGAGATACTGATGATATCAACGGAGCGCGGTGGCTCGATGGCCCAGTGAATAGCCTGATAAAAGTCAGTATACTTCAAAAGATTCGTGTTATTTAACACGAACTCTCGCCATTCGGAGGGGTCCTTCAATCTCATCGGCATGATCCCTCTCAAAGACCCTTGCGATACACAGCCTGGCCTCCTCGTACATCCCCTGAATGATCCCAGCACAGCACGTACCGTGCCACGAGTCGTTCCCAGGAACACCAGTGAAGTCTTTATACTCGGCTCGATAATGAGCTCTCTCACTATCATGCAAACCAGAGTCGATGACAGCAATCTTGACCCGTTCGTAGGGATCCTTCCTGTCTCCTCGCATAGCTCTGATCAGATCCTCAACTTCGTCGAGCCAATCGCCGGCGGTACGTTCGTTTTCGCTTCCAAAACTGTAAGCTATTTGTCGAGGTATTCTGGAGGACTTACCTCTTGATGAATGTAGCCCTGAGACTTTGTGACTTGGTCCCTCGTAGAGTGAGTTCCTCCCAGGTCATCCGGGAGACGATAGACTTGCCGCTCTGGTCATAATCGCTTTTCCATATCTCAAGGTCTTGTAGAGAATTCAACAGGCCTCTTTGAGATATCTGGGGCGTTTTGTCTTTGACTGTCCCTCTGTCAGCCTCGAGGCACATATACAAAATGTAGTAGGAAGCCCCTACAGTCGATACAAACAGCACTTTCGTGTCTCCCTCTTGACATAATTGCCCTGTACCTCTGCTCTCCACCTTCCAGTGATGATACCAACTCGAAGGTCATTCTTGCTTGTCTGTCACGTTTGGGGGATATTACAGACTCCCACCAACTTTCGACATCCTCACTTGGACTGGAATCAGAATCAAGCTGCCGAAGACCCACGACTTGTTCGTGTTCCATAGGGCCACGAATGAAAAATTCTCGCAGTCTGTCCAGACCAGCTTCCACATACGCCGTGAATAGCTGTGCATCTATCATCAGTGTGACAGTCAGTTTGCAGAAAATGCCTAACGCGACTTGAACGACTGACCTTCGCGTAGATCAAAGTGAAAGTCAACATCACTCTCGTTTCGCTGCTGCCCTTGAGTAATGCATTGAGGTACTGTTGTATTCTGAAGAGTGACGACAAGCCTGCCAAGGGGGTTGGTTTCGTGACATATTCGTGTATCCAAGTTAACTGAAGTAAGATTTGTTAGTAGCAGGACCAAATCACCAGTCCGCTTATAACAGTGAGACTGACCTCGCACTTCCCAAGCATCCTCGTCTGAGCGAGATCCTTTTGAAAGGATACAGAAGAAGGACTGAGGCTGTAGATTCCTCAAAATCCATTTATCTCCGTACTTCCCGATATAGGGAATCATGCCAAAGTGCTTTAGCTCGACACATGAGGGCTTCGGAAGCAAGGTTGCGGTGTTGGACGAGTGAAGAACAACTTTCACTATTCTGGCAGAAGGGAACCCCCAGTCGCTTGTACAGGTCAGTTTCCAAGATGAACCCAAGGGATCTTCCGGTAACAACTTACTTCTGTATCATCTCCACCCGCCTGGGCCAAATTGTCATGCCGAAAACAGGCTTGGTAGGTTTTTCCTCAGAACGAATGTTCTTTGAAACGGTTTCAACCTCTTTATAGTCTATGCAAATTTAGCCCAACAGCTGATAGTATTGAGGAAGCTGTGTTGTACATATTAGAGATACTTCCGATAATCTTACAATCACCAGGGAGCGGGGTTCCAGCTTCACTGCCATAATAAACCATTTTCGCAGCCGATCAGGACGTAGTTCCTCAGTGAGAAGGCTCTTCCTTTTTATGACTAGTTCTAAATCAGCTTCTGTCCTTAGAAACGTTAATGATTGTGCCATTCACGCTCGTAGGTCAAGTTGTCGGCATGCGGTTCGCCTACGCAGCAGCACCGACATTTGAAGGTCTTTGGGTTCTCTATCGTAGATGATACTTGAAGACAAGCTTTGGGGCAAACAACTCTTTCCTCGGGAAATGGATCAGACTCTGCGCTTCTGATTGAACTCCTCTCGCTGACCACGAAAGTCGTTTGAGAGCTGTCGATAGGGGACGCAAGTGGGAAAATCCGGTCCGAGACATTGAGAATTTCCTCCGCCAGTTCATGGAAGAGCCTGTTTGCATCATCATTTCTTGGGTGCAACGTATTCATGATTGGTGTTTTGGGCTGTCAGAGGTTTACTGAGAAGCATGCTACATGGTCAAAGATTGAGGTAACGAGGCCGGCATAAAGGAAAAAGCCTGGTTAGTGGCAGTGCTTATGCGGCTGAGTCTGGTGGTCACGTTAGGCAGCGACACAGCCAATGTTTCAGCTCATCCTCGGGTCGTTTACCCGAGCGTTGTCCTCAAAGGTGACATGGAGTGCGCATGGTATTGGCCTTTTGGTGGAATGGAATTAGGCCTGGTCTTCTCTCCTTTTCTATTCGCTCTTGAAGCAATTGAACACTGTGTTCTCAGTAAACGATGTTGGGAATAGACCTAGAGTGAGACTTGTCTCTGAATAACCGTAATAAATGCCCTCTCCTCACTAATAAGTACTGAGTTTGCGATCACCCGCATGTCATCCCGTATCATGATTGGCAGCAACCCCGCTGATCAGACTACTGCCCCCTCATCATGCATACATTATGCACATCCATCACACAATCGTGGGCTGCACATCCGCGACTCATGTCCTCAGTCGAGGAAATTAAATCGAACTGAGGACAGATGTCATTCTTGGAGACAAGACCATATTTTCAAGCCTTAGATATGCTTTTGGAATCAAAGCTAAAATGTATTGCTCCATAGAAAGTTAATAGGTTTGATCCTCATCCATAAGCACCCTCGAGCAAGTATCTGCAAGCCACTCACCAAGCCACTCACCCAATGTCATCCAATGTCACCCAATGTCACCCAATGTCACCCTCGTCTTACTCGGACGAACTGCGGCTGAGGCATGGGGGTTGAAACTCCTTAGTCATATGCTTGGCGGGGATCCTTCACGTACCGAGTAAGCAGTGTAGGCATAGCAATAAGAACAACAGAAAAGAACTCTTCGTCGTTTTATCACACGTAAACAACTCCGATTCTGATTTCTCTACCCCAATTGTTTGACATTAACAGATCACAAACAATATGGCAAGCCGCCACGTCCACACCCAACGACTCATGTCGGGGGTTATATTCTCAGCCCCAGGAAACGTTCTGGCCATGCCGGAGGGAGGCTGGGGCGACGATACACCTATGCGTGGATCCAAGAAACGCAAGACAAAAATCGCCAACCGCGGGATCGAGCAGTTTCCCAGATGGATGGCAAATATGGCACTCCATGGGGAAGCATACAACAACCTTAGCTCTTTTGCCCCGACTAGAGATGCCCATTTCATGGACAGCAAATACCGTCCCAGCCCAATACCACAATATCCTGAGCCTTCAAAGAGACTTGGAGAACCTGAGGTATCTGAGGTGACACTATGTCTACCCGTACTCAGTGTGTCTTTGACGGCCACTGTGGAAGGTACTGTTTCTCATACAGAGCTGGTACAGAAATTCCACAATACCTCCGACGTCATTATTGACGCTGCGAAGCACGTATTCCCTCTGTACGATGGAGCTGTTATCACATCCTTCGAATGCACCATTGGTGATGAGCGGCGCGTCAGGGGCATCGTCAAGCCCAAGGTGCAAGCACGAAAGGAATTTGAAGAAGCCGTCCGCGATAAAGTGGCAGCCCCCGCTTTGTTAGAGGAGCATACGCCTGAGATCTTTGAGACGTCTCTTGGAAACATTCCCGCCAACACGACCGTGGAGATCAAGATTACGTACGTTCAAGAGCTAAAGGTCGTCATGATGGAGTCTGAAGCAACAGAGGGCATAGCTCTCACTATTCCAATGTCTATAGCTCCACGCTATAGTAAAAGACCAATTGAGTGGGAGCCAGCATCAAAGTTACCAGAGGAAAGACTCGACATATGGATCAAGGTTCTTGATAATGGCGAAGTCAACTATGAAGGTTGCGACGAGGAGTCGGGTCACCTTCTTCAGTTCGAACGGTCCAAACCTGTCGAATACTCCAACTTTTCAGAAAGAGATGCAGAACCTAAAACCTACTATGTCTGGCACCATGAGTCAGAGTTACCCGTTCTGAGAAAAGACTTTGTGTTCATCATTCAGATGAACGAGGGCCATCACATCAAGTCTCGAGCCATGGCCTGTCCCGCAGATGACAATGGTCTTGCTGCCATGATGGTAAGGATTCGTCCCAACGATCTCTTCCGGGATGCCATTATTCCACAATCATTCACTGGCGAGATCCTGTTCCTTCTTGATCAATCTGGGTCTATGCAATTGGCAAACGGCTCAACAGACTATGGCAGACGTCATACCGGTGCACGAAAAGTCGATGTCATGCGCGAAGCAATGCTGTTGGCTCTTTCAGGCATACCATCGACGTGTGTCTTCAATGTTATCTCCTGGGGCTCAGCAACTGTGGGCCTATGGGAGACTTCGCGGCCTCACACTCAGGAGAACATTAGAGAGGCCAAGAGCTACGTGTCTCAGGTGGAGGCCGATATGGGCGGAACGGATCTCCTTCGGGCGTTGGAATCCGTGGTGAAGCGACGAGTACAGGACAAAGAATCAACGCAAATCATCATACTCACAGATGGTGAATTGGAGCCGGAAGAGTCTATACAGTTCATCTGGAAGAAACGCCAGCTATTCGGAGATAGCATTCGGTTCTTTGCGCTGGGAATTGGAGATGAAGTATCTCACCGTCTGGTTGAGAGTATCGCGGAGTGTGGTGGTGGCTACAGTGATGTAGTTCATACTACGCAGACCCCTAGATGGCATGATCGATTGAACCGTCTGCTCAAGTCGGCTTTGGAACCGAACAGCTGGAGTTGCGACATCGAACTCGGTAGCGGATTTGAACGGAAGAGTCTCGTTGATTACAAGCTAGAGCAGCAAACCACCGCGGAAACTGACAAGACCCCATACGTCCAAGGCCCTTTTCCAATATCGTCACTCCATCCATTTAGCTTCGCCTCAATTTCTTTCTTGATCGATATTCGTCATGGCGGCGAGCTCCCTAAGACTATTACCATAAGCACAACAACACCTGGTGCGAAGAAGAAAGCCCATGAACTTCCCATCGAGGCAGTATCAGGCAATGATGGCACAATTCATCGTTTAGTCGCCAAATCAGTTCTGCTGGATCTGCAAGATGAGATCCAGCGAGGAAAGGCAGAGACACACATTGCTAACACAAATGCTGAGACCATCGGCAACATGTACTCCATCACCAGCAAGTGGACAAGCTTCGTAGCTATCTCAGAAAATCAGGCTACCCAGACGGTGGAGGAGAAAAAGATGAACCATTACAAAGCACTCTTTGACGAGATAGACATCGACGAGCTCCTCAATGATGAAAGTTCGTCATCTGGGGTTCCTACTGGTGGGGGAACCTGCACCCCAACCGGTCGTGAGCAGATGTCTGGTATGAGTAGGGGCTATCCTTTGATTGCACGTAATCCTTTGACCTCCGTCCCATTCTCGAAATCTGCGAGGGAAATCTCAATACCAGCTTCCAGACGGACGCTGGGTTTACCATCAATGCGAGCGGCAATGAGCGCAAAACCCAACTTCGCAGACAATAATGCGAGTGTATACCTTGAAAGATGCGGATTCTCTGAGCAAGGCATTTCTCCTAATGACATACTTGATTGCAAGATGCGATCCATTCATACCCAGCCTAATGATCCTGATATAAAGGCAGAGCCTTCTGGCAATAAGATATTATATGCAAGGAGAGGTAACTTCTTGACTAGAATCATGAGACCGATTCTACACTTCCGGCGATGGCGGTATTCAAAAGGCTCTAATGAATCTACAAATCAGACAAATCCTACTCCAGATGTTAGAGCTCAGACAAGTGATCTTGAGGCGCATGCTCAAGTGGGCACTAGGGCACGAGCTTCTAATCCTTCGTATTCTTTGCCCTTCAGGCAGGAGGTTAGGCGCAAACTTCCACCACTGGGCAAGCGCGCTGCAGTTTGCAACTCCGATTATGATGGCGGCCGTCAGAGCAGTCTCGACTTGCCATCAACTCCACCGAAAGCCTACGGCCCCCTAGACTGGCAGTTCGCGATGGAATGTCAAGACGGTCAGGGTCTCTTCGATCTTGGTGAGAAAAGGCCATCTCTACACTTGCACTTTTGTCTAGAAACCGTGGCGAAGTTCATCCCCAAGATTTCTGAACTTCTGCATATGTCGACGACCCCGGAAGAAGAGAGGGATGATATCTCTGCCCGACTGCTTGACACGTTGATGATGATTGAGTTTTACAAAACGCACCAGGCACAGGAGGAGGATACCTGGGACCTGATGATGGAGAGGGCGTGGGATGCGGTGATATCGGCTCTTGGACTCTCAGATGAGGAGGAAGCACTGGAAGAACTGGCAGGTGAAATGAGGGGAGCTATGATGCATGCGCATTATGTTGCCGCAACGGGAGTCAAGGATTCGCAGAAGGGTGGTGGTTCTGTGGAGACGGTGAGATGCCCAGCTTGTGATGTGGTATGGTTGACAACCAGAAAGTTCTTTTGTCCTTTTGATCACGAGTCCGACGAGGCCGATGAGTTCATGAACTGGGATGAGTTTTGGAAACATCAGGTAAACGAGGGACATGTCGTTTGTGCTCAAGAGGTTATGAACTAGCAGCGATAAATGGCCGTAGGAGGATATCTATAAACTAGTCTTCATATGCCACTTACCCGAGACCTTGTTCATTTTTATGTTGTGTCACTGAGGCTCGCTTGTTAGGCGGCGACATGCATATCCAGGTCTGTCGCTTTGGTGGAAAGTAACGTACCCTACAGCTGTATCTTTGGGCACGAGAGCCAAATCTTCGGGGTTCATGCTGCTTGTTGTCAAGAAGATTGATGTAATCTTAGGAGTTCATGCGAAGCTTTGAACAAAGCCGCTGTGACTCTATTTGCTTTATGTGCCTGGTCAAATGAACCGTGGCGTCGCACGAAAGACTCAGTGTTGGCAAATGACTGAGCGTATTGTTGGTCTGCATAATGATCACAGCTGGCAGCAAAGAAGATAAGGAAATAACTTTCCGAGGATTCCGTAGCTGTCAAATATGGATATAAGTGCCGATTCATCTTCATCTTATAAATACTACCTATTAAACCTATAATAAATGACTGCGAGAGCAAATCCACGGAATAAAGGCAGCTCAACAAAGCGGCATTGAGAATTGACGCCCGCTCGGACCGTCCGAATCCCCACTTTTCCAACTGCCGATCCCTTATGGAGAGCTCCACAGGCAATGATCTACATCAAGGTACTAGGGCAAGCTACGTCAATTACCGTGTCTTTTCTCCATCGTGTTTTTTTACAAGTTGCACCTGTTTCCACAATCTAAATCTGAGCAAACACGACGGAGATCGATCGAGTCTGAGGTCAAGTCTGAAGAGATTAAGAGTTTAATAGACATCATGGACCCAGACAAGACCAGCACAGACGGCACAGACAACATGAGGGGTTCAACAGGTTCGCAGCCTCTCCTCTCAACACCCGACATGGATCGAAGAATCAGACGCGCCGTAAGTTCCCAGCCCCCTTCATCATCAATTCCTCAACTCACAGATATATTCAGTTTGATCGTCGCGTCATGCCCGTCGTCTGCTGTCTCTACGTCCTCTCGTACCTCGACCGCGGTAACATAGGCAACGCCAAGACTGCCGGTGCACAAGAAGCTCTGAACCTAAGCTCCGACGATTGGGCGTGGGTTCTCAATTCGTTTTATATCGCGTATATCCTTTTTGAGTGGACGACTATGCTTTGGAAGATATTCCCTGCGCATATCTATGTGTCTATTCTCTGTGTTTGGTGAGTCTTCCGTAGCTTGTTGGGGTTTTCGTTGCTGATGAAGACGTAGCTGGGGGACAGCTGCCATGTGTTCTGGGTCGGTTCATAACATGACCCAATTGATAGTCACGCGTATCTTTCTTGGTATTTTTGAAGCTACCTTTGGTGCTGGCGCGCCCTTCTTCTTGTCGTGTCTGTACAAGAGGAGAGAACTGGGTCTTCGCATGTCTATCATGCTTGGCATGTCCCCTCTTGCAAATTCCTTTGCTTCAAGCTTAGCGTACGGCATCACCCATATCAAAGGATCTTTAGCCCCATGGCGATTGCTATTCATCATCGGTAAGATCATCTTCTTCATAAATGACAGCACTGACTGTGTATAGAGGGCGCACCCACTATCGCCTTCGCTCCCGTCGTCTACTTCTTCCTCATCGACTCCCCCGCAACAGCCAAATTTCTCACCGAAGAAGAACAATATTTCGCCGTCCAGCGCGTCCAAGGCCCCGATGGCGCCAAGAAGAATGTCAACTGGAGACAGATCGTCGCCGGAATTCTCGACTACAAGAATTACGTCCACGCCATCATGCACTTCTGCTGCAACTTTTCTTTCGCGGCTTTATCCAACTTCCTTCCCACCATCGTAAACGCCATGGGATACAGTTCTATTAACGCCCAGGGACTTACAGCGCCGGTTTATTTCACCGCGTTTCTGCTGTGTATGGGAACTGCGTTCTTCTCAGATCGGTGGGGGAACCGAGGGTTTATTGTAGCGGGCTTTGCGGCTATAGCTACGGTGGGTTATGGCCTTCTTGCTGGGATCCAAGATATCCATCGGCCGGGTCCCCGATACGCTGGAGTATGGCTCGCTGCTTGCGGCATCTTCCCAGCGTTGTGTATCAATATTACGTGGTTGCTCAATAATCAGGGACGCGATTCGAAGAAGGGAGCAGGTCTTGCTATCACGTTGATCATTGGACAATGCTCGTCTCTCCTCAGCAGCTACATGTTTCCAAAAGAGGACTCGTAAGTTACCCGTGCACTGTGTGTTTAGATCACGACTAATATGGACAGACCATTCTTTGTCAAGGGCTGCGCAATTGGCTGTGGAATGAGCGGCGCTATTGTGATTCTGGCATTGTTTATGCATTTCGCCCTGGAGAGAGAGAATAGGCGCAATGAGAAGATTTATGGGCCTTTGGATAACGACGCTGAGCTTGATGTTTCTGACGAGGATGGGAACAGCAAGAATTTCAGGTACCTGACCTGAGTAGATAGCGCTACCAATTAGATGTCATGGATTCTCGCTTTCAACCTGCGCCAGGGTTAGGCTGCGAGGCATTTCTGAAGGCGGACCAGCAACCCCCAAGCATAGCCTGAACACTGCCTCAATCAACAAGATACTATCCTCACTACAATTTAGATATAATCAACCATTAGATTTCCTTGCCAATTATTCTAAGTCCTCGATCATTTTCTTCGCCGCCCCTGGGCAATCTTTTGGAACACAGGCTTCTTCGCAATGGCGACAAGCAGTGCGACAAAGGCGGGGTCAGTCCGCAGCGCGCCACCAGGGCTCGATATCTTCAAAACTCCGGAAAATACCATGTTCTATTCAGCGAACCTGTACCAGAGTCTCGACAAAAGCAAGCAGGAAATTCGACTTATCGAGATTTCTACACAAACTGGCGATGACGGTATACTTGAGTGCAAGTTACTGCCTGCGACGTTGTTAACCGACGCCCGAAAACAGTATCTGGCTTTGTCTTATTGCGCAGGAGACCCGACAGACACAAAGGAAATCCTGGTGAATGGGGTAAGATGCAAAATCTTTGCGAATCTGCATCATGCACTGGTACTCGCTCGTCAGTATTGGATTCGATCGTCTGGAGAAGGACAACTTCGACTCTGGGTCGATCAGCTATGCATCAATCAGCACGATTTAAGTGAGAGGTCGCACCAAGTCGGCTTCATGAGGGAGATTTACCAATCTGCGGAACGAACTCTGGCTTGCTTATCGACACCAACAACTAGTGGCGAGGGACTGAAATGGTTCAACGACCTGTGCGATGCTGTCACTTTTCAAGAAGACCATAGGCCATCCCAATACGACAGAAAAGCAGAATTAGGTACTGAAGAGCGGGACGAAATAGAAGGGATAGCCCGTGAAAGTGACGGACTGTCCGACACCAATGATGACGGTCATGAAAATCTCAGACAGACCCGGATCTATGTGGGCGACTATCTCTGGGACAACATGCACGTCGAGAGGTTTGTGAATGGGTGGATTGCATTCTATGATGTCCTAACCAGCCTTTGGTGGAACCGAGCTTGGATCTGCCAGGAATTCCTGGTATCCAGTCAGGTCACCTTCATGTTTGGCAACCATTTCGTCTCATGGGAACAGTGCTGGAGAACCATGCGAGTCTTTTGCGGAATACGCAAAGACGTTTTGGTACGTAAGAAACGATTTCTGAAGACCCTAAACAAATCAGGAGGCCATCCTGAGTATAGACAACTGTGTCACATCCTCGACATCTTCAACCAAAGAGACTTCAACCATCAAGTCCGCCACGTGAGCATGGCCTTAAGGATGAAGATCCGCTGGAGTGGAACCATGGATATAAAGGCTCTTCTATCACATTCTCGATCTTGCAAATCTTCTGATGATCGTGATCGAGTATATGCCATGCTCGGCTTAGCTTCGCCAGGATACCAGATCTTTCCCGACTATTCACAAGACATGACCGCAGCGCAGGTCATGATCATGACTACCAAAGCAATCATAGACAAGGAGGATAGCCTGAATATCCTTATGAAAGCTGCTACGTTAGTTCAGTCTAGGAATCTCGACGTCCCTTCGTGGGTCGTCGACTGGTCTAGTACCGAAGCCTTGGATATTGAAAGTAAGTCACTCCAGCTATTCCAGGGATTGAGCTGGGTGTACCAAGAATGTCCACAGCATGTTTTTGAAACCATCACAGACCAGTTTCAACAGACACAAATACACATTCTAAGAATTTACGGGACATTCATTACAAAGATAGAGGGGAAGAACAAAGCGAAATGGCCGCTTGCGAATTTCTACGGCTGCCGGGGGTGGCAAGGTAGCGCTCTTGTTTCCATTGCCGATGGAGATGAAGTGTGGACCTTACACGGGCTGAGAGTGCCGATGGTTCTACGGCCATATTTTGATGGCTACCGGGTCATTAGCTGTGCCTTTCTCGACGAGCAGTCTAGTGGGGTTTTTTATACATCGAGTGTACTCATTGTAGATGGAAGGGTTAATTTTACGCGTTTATTGTTGTACTAGCGCATGAATATCATATATTCATAGAATGATAGTATACGGCGTCTTAATACCTATGTAAGGAATGCAATATGTGATTCTAATTTCAAGAATCTTTTATATTATTCTCATCAAATCCCTGTTTAGCACGAAAGATGGATAATCATGTCCGATGGCCAAGGCAGCTCCCATATAGCAAATGCGTTAATCTCGGAGACCGTTTTCACCGATATGTATTATACTCTGGGTACCCAACAGTGCCTAAAATCGCAATATCCAAACGTCACCAAGTCTCTGATTATCCTCACCAAGACCTCCATGAACAACCACAGCATACTTTCCATCTTCATCCCGCGCAGCATCAGCGTCAAACCATCCCCTAGCAACAGGTCCATCATCGCCAATCTCCACTCTCTCCCAGGTCCTCCTCTCAATATCAAAAGCCCAGACGTCAGACAGCATTTTCCCAGCACCAGCGTGGCCCAGAGCGCTAGGGTCTCTTTCGCCAAACATGGTAAGCAGAAATGTCTTGCTTTGCACTGAGATTACCAGTAGTGTTGCGACACTTCTCGCTTCGGGGCCTTCAACGCCATCTGGCTTGTAAGTAACTGTAGACCATGACCCAGTCTTGATGTCATAGATGTCCAGCGCACCGCCCTGTTCTGTCTTGCCATCGAAGCCGTTCATGCGATATATCTTCCCGTCGTGAAATGCAATAGAAGAGCCACCGCGCGCAGGACCAGGTGCCGAAGGAAGTTCAGCCCACGCCCGTTTGGCCACGTCAAAAACCCAAAGGTCGTTGAGTCTCTTCTGCTCAGGACATCCAGAGTGGAGATAAAGCTGGTCAACGCCATTTGAGGTGATGCAATGGTAGCTTCGACCATCTGGGAATAGCACAGAAGGATCCACGGGCTCGATAGAGTCCCATGTATTTTCGGCTGTGTTGTAACGCCATATAGCACCTTTTTCTTCAATAGGCTTCATCTCGAGACCGCCGCGGCCGGAGAAGAGGAAGATGCTGCTTCCGATGGTGGTGCTTGGACTGCCGACTCGAGGGGAGGGAGCTTTGGCGGGAGCCGTGAGCGTTTGAGTGTCGTTCCCTGCAAAGGTCAGTTGACATTGAGGAGTGATTGACTACGAGCATACCTTGGATATCGAGACTGACAACATCGACTCTGTTGTCAACCGGTTCACGTGGAAGCAACTCGCCGCCGAAGATGTAGATCTTCTGATCTACCGTAGAGACAGCTTGAGAGGAGCGGTAGAGGCGCTTGCTGGAAGTGATGCGAGACCAGGTGGCCTTTGGTAGCTTGTTAGAAGTCATTGTGAATGTTGAAGTGCAATACGATAGATGATTGATGTTATAAAATGCCTAGATAACAGGAGGGAGGCTCTGTATTTATACTCCCTCGAGCACCTTTTTGGGTTCTGAATGACAAGCCATATGGAGATCGTCTACCTGTTGCCAAGTTTACTATCATTAACTACTGCAGCTACTTTATCATGATGGTGCAATATGCAAGAATACAAGTCGTAACCCCACACAAAAACCCGGTCCACAGCGGTGAGCGGACTCCGCGACCCCCCATCAAAATAACAGATTCGCCAATCAGCGGAGCGAGCATACGGCACTTGAGACATTGAGGCTAGCTCATCCCCTAAGACTACAGACCCCTAAAACCACCACGGAGTCCGCTCCTCCGCTGGAAATCGCCAGCCATTCAATCAACAATGCCTCCAAGACTACGAGCCTGCGACGGCTGCTCCAAAAGAAAGGTAACGCACCCTACGCCTAAATCCCGCAAGTATCCCTAGACTAATGAAAATAAACTAGATCCAATGCGTCAGACCAGATCCCGAAGGGCGGTGTGAACGCTGCGCGAAGCTTGAACTCGAGTGCGCGACGACTAGGGAGTCGACCAAGGAGTCACACAGTACACCAAATGTGAAGTAAGTCCCTTTGAGACCACGTACCAGATGGGACCCGGCTGACACACCACAGAGGCGCATTGGCAAAGCAAGTCGCCACACTGGAGAGCCGAGTCGCTGAGCTTGAAGCATCTCTTGTGCGGGTATGCTCCGAGATTAGCGTAACTCGGGCCGCCAGTTCACTTCCAGCCTTGCGAGGTAATTCTGAGGATACCACGGGTTGTATCTCGCCATATCTTCAGCAAAAACCCGCAAATGCAGTGTCGGTATCGATCTGGACATGTCTCGGACAGCATTGGTACTTCAAAGGCATACCCATAAATTCCCCCCAAGGACGAGAGTGGATATCCTCCAAGATCGGCGAAAGCGTCTCTCTAGATGGCTTTCGTCTCTTTGGATCGCAGAGACACCACTTTAGCAGCGCTTCACCTCCATTCACATTCCCACAAAGACAAACTATAGAAGCTTTTTTGCATTCGTACTTCACCTCACCCTGGCGACTTTTGTACCCTATTATTGACGAAACGCTTGTGGAGGAGACTTTAGCAGCAGCTTGTGCCGAGTCGGAATCGGCACAAGTATGCCTTTTGGCGTTCATGGCTTTGTGTTCGCGGTTAAAGGGTTCCCAGGTGCAGCTTGACGGTAGTGATGTCTATATACGTGCATCGCACAGCTATCTGCCGCAGTTACTTAGCCAGAGCACACTGGAAAGCCTCCAAACAGTCATCATGCTTGTAAGTAGACATTTTCCTAAGCAGTGTCTACTCTGCGCTAAAGGAATATCAGAAAATCTATCACCTGCTCTCAGGTCAGTGGGGTGCCGCTGCTGAACTTCATCCCTACGCCTGCCGTGCTATATTCGATCTCAAAGGCCATATCGCACATCCACCCAACAGCGCAGTTAGCAATCGTCGGCACAGACATATCCGAAATCTCTTCTGGCTGTGCTATATCCTCGACAAAGACATAGCCCTAAGATACGGAAGGCCGCCCTGTCTGACGAGGGACTATTGTGACTTGACGGTGCCGGATGATTTGGCGAGGATATATCAACCACCCGCCAGCACTAATCAAGATGGTATATTCTCCCAGAACGATTCTGTTTACTTTTCACAGGAACTTTGCCTGTCTCAGATCAAAGAAAAGATTTGTGTATTTCTCTGCTCGCTGGATAACTCAAAACTATCCGATGCAGCGATTCTCGGTCAAGTTCGTGAGCTAGACGTTGATCTTGAGACATGGCGCTCAAGCATTCCGAAGGATTATAGGCCGAAATGGTCTCTGAGTTCGGAGTACCCGTTCGTGCACCCAGATATGTCTTTTGCTCAAGGGATCAGGTGTTGTCATCTGCAGCTCGAGTACAATTACCTGATGACAGTGATCCATGCCACCGTTCGGAGATGCGGTGCAGTATATGCTGTCGATGACCATCTCCCTCAAGATCTTCACAATGTTTATCATTCAAGCAGTGATATATCTCTCGAGGCGAGTCGCACTACTCTCCAGATCTTTAAATCACACACAGATATCCTCCAGGAGGATATGTTTGGGTAAGTCGAATATATCTCGTCTCATTGCTCATCCTGCTCTAACATTAGCAGCCACATCGCGATTTACCCACCAATAGCAGCCATGGCGCTGTTCGTGAATCTTCTTCTTCACCCGTCTGATTCACGGGCCCGAAACGACCTTGAGCTCTTGGCGGGTTGTGCAACGCTGTTCCAGGATATGCCGATGCAAGACTTGACGAATGATGACATGGACTGTATTCAAGAGCTGAACAGGTTCATCTACGAGCTGGCCCGTCTTGGTAACAGTGCGATATGGAAAGCAAAGAGGGAATGGAGGAGCACAACCGGGATATCATCATGATCCGGCAGTGAGACTCGTATATAAAGTTTTTGACTTGTGACCGGGCCGTATACCCGATGACGAAGACCCGTCGCATCTGATTGGTCTGGCCGGATCTCAAAGAGGTATCAGCTATCCGGTCTAGATTTTTATCTTACGCGCCCTCTTTTCACAAATGAATTCTTGCAATTTACAGTCCACGCCTTTTGGATGACGCTTTTCATCCTCATATTTCGATACTACATGAACCGGTCCAAGTTTCCGGTCCCGCTTATGATAAGCACGATTTGTTCTGAACAAGGCGCTTCCCCGCAATCATGACTAGCAGAGGGTATTTAGAGGGCGCACGCCAATGATGGACGAAGTATAACAAAGACATAAAAGACGACAACCCAACTGAGAATTAAACATCTTCAAGAAACATCCTCAAACTCGTTGATACAAACAATTAGATCATGTCTTCAACCACCACCATCCAAGCCCAGAGCGGCACCCTCACCATCACCCCCAACTCCAAACCCACCCACGGCCATGAACTCAAAGACAAAACCCCCCTACAAGCAATGTCCCACGGCGACGTCGTCCTACGCGGCATCCCCACGCACCCAAACTTCGCCTCCCAGCGCCAATGGCAGCTCGAGCACATGGCCGCTGCCTTTCGCCACTGGCACCGCGAGGGCTACGTCGAAGGCATAAGCGGCCACATTTCCGTGCGCGACCCCGAATTCACCGATGCTTTCTGGACGAACCCCTTAGGCCGACACTTTGGTCTGCTAAAAGTTAGCGATATGATCCTCGTTAATCTTAAGGGGGAGGTCATTGGGGGGAATCGCACGAGACCGCCTAACTCGGCGGGGTTTTTGATCCATGCTTCTATTCATAAAGCGAGGAGCGATGTTCACGCTATTTGTCATTGTCATAGCATTCACGGAAAAGCATGGTCTGTGTTTGGAAAACGTCTTGAAATGTTGACGCAAGATGTGTGTAAATTCCGAGGGGATGCGCATAGCGTTTATGATAGTTATGGTGGCGTCGTTCTGGGCAGTGAAGAAGGGGACCGCATCGCAGCAGCAATGGGGCCGAAAGGAAAAGGCTGCATCTTGCGAAACCACGGTATTCTGACCGTTGGACAAACAGTAGACGAGGCAGCGTGGTTGTACACGTCTATGGAGAAGAGCTGTCGTGTGCAGCTTCTCGCTGAGGCTGCGGCGGCGAATGGCTTGCCCAAGGTGCTTATTGAGGATGAGGAGGCCAATTTCAACTTTGATGTTGAGAGTGATCCCGAGATTTGTTACTGTGAGTTTCAGGCTTATTACGATTTGGAGGATGAGCTGTCCAATGGGGCTTTTAAGAACTAGGAGAATGGAATGCAGGTCTATTATGTTTTTCGTTTGCAGTGTTCTTGGTTCATCGATAGCTAAGCTGTGAGAACAGAGCTCGTTTTGTCGACTGTAACTTATACAGAGCGTACCCAGGATCATCGTCATATTCTGAGTGACCTGTGCTTTGTATAATCATTATTTGTGAATCTTGAATCTTGTATTATGGTCCAATCTCTTCTTATCAGAGACCCGCCAATGATTGCCACTTCAATAATGATAAACCAAGACAAAGGGTGAACGTATCTTGTGATACATCCCGGTAAGATCCTAGGTTGACGGAGATGGGTGAGTAGAAAAAGCGTACTCAGCTCTTCCGCACCATGCGCAAAGGCTCTCTAATGCATGATTGTGTTATTACATACACGTACGAGGTGGCTCGCAGCTATGGGGATGACTGCTGCCTATAAGGTCAAGCTTTAGGCTACGAACACGATCAGACAGATATCTTGATTGTGTCCCCAGTGTAAGCTGAGAATTATGCTTTCGTAGTTTAGGTCTCGGAAATGTTCTATTCACACAAAGTTTACGATTCTGGGCCACAGCCCTGAAGTCAACTACGTTTGTCAAATTAACTTGACACAATTTCAGGGCTTCTTGCCCCTTGTTTTGTGGAAAAGTTCTCATTAAGAGTTGAATTTGTGAAACACTGCTCTAGGTCCTCCATATCCAAGACTGGGGAGTGTTTTCTGTCCTAGGCCCTTTCATGATACTTAAATAGCAACTCTGTCTGACAAGTGCCTCTCAATCTCCACATGCCTCCCGTCATTAAGCGTCGCAGATGAGTAAAATGGTGAGCATATGGGCTTCGCGCAGTCTAGGCGTATGACCTTGTAATTATATCCGAACTCGAAAAAGCAGATAGGACGAGGTTGTTTCTTCCAGCTGTGGACCTGAGGATGTGAGGACAGGAACAGCAAAACTTCTTAGTGCCAGCTCGAAGCCAGAGGACCAGTCAGAGCTTCCATCGAGTTACTTTAAAATCAGAAGTCTTAGGCGCACTGCCCTTGGATGCAGAAACCCTACGGGATGATTGAGAGGCGCGTGAGGAGGCACCATGCCCCATAGCCCGAGTCTCCAGACTCGGCGAAGCTCGAAATGATCCATTGGAGGAGTTGCTCTCGTATTTGGATTTTGAGCTACCGAAGCAGCACATGATGGATGGTGAATCTAACTTCGGGTCGTTTGTAGATGGGGGTTATGGTAGATGGATAGAGGAGGGTGGGAATAAAGTGTTGAGACTTAGAGTTGGATAGGGGGATGAGAATGAGGCGGCGGGTTGTTTTTGAAAGGGGAATATTTTTAGGATCAGGTAAGGGGAAGGAGGGTATACTTATATGGCTCTCCAAGTGCGAATATGTACTTTATGCAGCTGTCTGTGTTCTATTTGCTCATCATGCTTTGAGTGTGAGTGTCGTGCAATTGGTGAACATGACTTTGACGCAAATCCAGCTACTCATGGAAAGAGTCCCCTCACGAGGCCATTGAGCTTGAGTTGCAACGTGAAGACGTGTTCAGTCACGTATGGATCTGGAAACTCATCTCTGGCTCCTACAATCTCTCAACTCTATCTGGTCCAACCAAGATTCAGCGAGGAGTGAAGTCTATATTTTAGCTCCCCGTGAGCCGAATGCAGGGGAGAACACATTGGATATGAGCATGTTAAGCGCTTGATAAATACGTTAAGCAGCGTATCAGATTTCAACGTAACAGCCGAATACAAACTTTGAGCTTATCAACTGATCCATTATCACGTACACAGATGCAGCGAATTATCAGAAGTATTCAGCTCTCGCTTCACAACTCTACAAGATGCACAACGAGCTGACTCGCGATCTGAAAAGGCCAGAACTTTAGAAACAGAATCACTTGAATAATCGTATCGTTTTCGAGCTATCACTTATATAATTTTCAGCAAATTAACCAAGGTTGGGCAACGGATGATTTCCTGATACTTCAGCAATAAAGCTCAATTCAGCATCGATTTCAGACATTGTATTCTACATCTCCTAACAAGTCAACTCCAAACGCATCCCAGCCACTCTCGCAAGGCTACCACTACTAGACCTCATAGAACGACGTATCAAGCCCAACATGTTCAGGGTTAACCTCGTTCAAATTCCGCCCAGACCAATCGCAATCCCAGAACGTGACCAGCGCCCAAAGCTTAATGAAGCTATGCACGTACCCAAACACAACCTGACAAATAACAAGCGGGAAATCAGAAGGATACTGGAGAAAGTGGGGGATGACCTTGATAACCTTTGTCCAGAACATGAAGACCAAGAAGATCACTAATCCACCGCCGTTCGACTTTTCAGCGAGGATAAACGTCGTGATGAGCGCTGCATCCCAGAGTATAGCAAAGTTGACAAGACCGGCCCAGTACACCATGAAGCAACTCCATGTATACCGAGAAATAAAATCCGGATCACGAAGCATGACTGGATTGCTGCGAAACGTCGTGCGTGCCCAACGAAGCAGCTGATCCTTGAACTTAGGCCACTCACCAAGGGTTGTCTCAATAGTCGCATCCTCAGTATCCTGAAACTTGACAAGCCACTTTTTTTTCATACCCTCTCTCGTCAAAAAGTTGTCATCATCAGGACCTAAACCTTGACAACCAAAAAGCCCAAAGCAGAACTTTTCATTGCAGAAGCGCTGGAGTAGGTCAGTTTCGTTGAGGAATTCAGTACGGTAGACTGCTGTTCGGCCTGAGATGACGAATACTCCACCATCGATGGCGTTGGATGCACGGAGTTCCCAGTTGTGACGCTGGAGGTAATTGCACGCGATGAAGTTTACGATGGAAGGCCATGTCCAAACTCCAGGTGTTGTTCGACGAACTCGTTTCTTGGTTGCTACCATGCCGACTCTCTGATCTTCAAAGGGTGCAAGAACAGAAGGGATAAAGTTCCTTGGCCAGAAGACATGATCGTCTGCGAAGATGGTAATAGCCGTAGTGACACTTGGCATTGCATGAGTGATTTGTCTTCTCTTACTCGGTTCAGGAAGTGCCGATACCAGAATCTCAATATGAGGCGCATCAATACTTAGTTTTCTCAGAACAGTCTGACATTCCTCTCGAAGAACAGCACCAACAGTAACAACCAGCATACAAGCTGGGTTATTCGCAAGGATACTCTCCACACACTCCCGAAAGTCAGGACCATGAGGATCAATAGTTGGAAGAATAACAGTTACATCATTCCTCGAAAACGCAGGATCCTGTTTTATTTCTGCAGGGCGATACATCCACGAACCAACAACATGTCCGAATAACCGTAGATATCTCAGTGTGAAGAGCGTGCAGAATAGTTGTGTCCAGATATCATTGACGAAGAGCCAAATGCAAGTTAGACTTGTGAGCAGTGGAACGATGAGTAAGAGAGATGGAAGGATGCGAGAGGGAATGTGGTCCTTTGAAGGAAGGGCGGTTGGCCAAGGAAAGAGTGGCATGTTGATGGTGGCCTTTTGATGGTGATGTTCTTACCAGGTGGACTGTTTTTGACGCAGAAGTTGGTAAAGTTGGCAGAAATCAACTGGTTTCCAAGGAATTGCATTTGGAGGTTTTATAAGGGCATGATAAGTGCTGTGACGCTGTTCTGGTGTTTGGGCCGTGATTCATTGTGGTTGTTCGTTGCGATGAATAATGGGCTTTGTTTGTGAGGGTGAAGAGAGTGAATGGTCTCTGTGAATGGCTTTGAACAAGGAAAACTACAAAGGGAGAGTGGTAAGAGTTCGTCTGAAGTCTGATTGGTTTCGGAACAAAGCCATTCGTATCAGTTGGCAATTTGCAGGTCACTGCTCAATCCAAAAACGCCGCAGACCAGACGATACAGCACAAGAGTCTTTTAGTAGTCAGCGGGCCGTTTCCACAGTAGGTGAAGATAAGCGACCTTTCAAAAAGACATATTATTCATGACCAGACCCTGTGGCTCTTGGACCTGAGTGTCAGAGTGATAGTGCGCATTCATAGTGACTTCAGCAAATGCAGTGCCATTTTAGTTGACGAAATCTCCAAGCAACCTCAACAAAGGTCAAACTCTGAGGCTCTTCATTCCATCTAACTCTAAGAGGTTATGTCTAAAAGATGCCCAAGAAGCTCCTCTTTCCCTTCTTCTTCTCAGGAGGATAAACCACAATCCTATCCAAATCCGCACCCTTGACATCCTTCCCGTTATTCAAACCCCCAACAGTGATAGTGTTCTTGCCCTTCTTAAGCGGCAGCAACAAAGGAGCTGATAGAATAATTCCCTTGTGAGTATCCTTCTGCCAAAGAGTATG
Source organism: Fusarium mundagurra (assembly GCA_013396205.1). Lineage (NCBI taxonomy): Eukaryota > Fungi > Ascomycota > Sordariomycetes > Hypocreales > Nectriaceae > Fusarium > Fusarium mundagurra. The sequence goes on along the minus strand of JAAOAN010000473.1, from coordinate 11,447 downwards.
CACCTTATCTTTATCGCCGTTCACAACAACACTGCTGATTCGTCGAATTGCCCATGTTCCGTTAATGCGATCAGGTTGACCCATTGGCTGGTCTCCAAATCCCATGTCGTCAATATCTGGATGCTTATTAGTACTTGAACGCAAGAAGGAGTGAAGGGGAGTAGTTTACTTTGGTGGTAGAAAGATACCCATTGGTCAGCACCCTGTCCTTCGACAGTAAATGTTGCGGTGCTGTCGTTGCCGTAGATGCCAGTTGCGATGACATGGTCCGTTCCAAAGGTCTAATCACTGTCATTAACAACTCTCTACAAACTCTATCGTATTAACTCACAGCTTCTTGAAGGTGAGCGCCGCCAGCAAACTTGGCGTTCTTGGAGGGATAAGTTTTTCCCTTGATAGGCTTCCATTCACCAGTTTTGCTACAAAATCAGCATCATCTTCAATAATCAATCCAATTGCAGGACGACTTACACATTTAAATCGTAAACATCGTGCCAAACGACCTTGAGACTCTTGTTCTCCTCGTCAATCTCAATAGGAAGCCAGACGTTGCGACTCTCCCAGATCGATGGTAAATCCCACTGCAAAATGTTAGCTTCCACTTGCAATAGGATAAGACGTCATACCTGGTCAGCCATGTAAAGATACGTCGTCTTCTTAGTCCCCTTGATCCTCCACGAGAACCCGCTCTGCGTACTAAACGTCCTCGTATACGCCGGCGCAACAAAGAAAGGCTGCGACCAGGGACCCTCAAGTTTATCAGCCCTCATAGCCACAACATCTGCACCGATTAGCTTCCCTCCTCTACTCTCACCAAACTCACTTACTATTAGGTCTATATCCCGTCTTATGACTCATAAGAGTCCAGTAGCTCTTCTCCGTCTGAATAATAGTCGGCGCCTCAAAATCGTATTTATTAAACCGAAACGTAACCTTCTCCACATCCGTGAGGTTCTTGTTAAACTCGCTGACATAGACGTCTCGACCTTGCACTTTATCGCCGTTGGAGTAGAGAGCGTAGGATTTGCCGGTCTTGTAGTCGGTGAAGGCTCCAAAGTCTTGGGACCAGTTTCCGAGGGGGGAGACGGCGTGTTGGAATTTGTAGGGACCGGCTATGTTGTCGGATGTCGCGAGGCCTTGGAGGAGAAGGCTGTACTTGCGATCGTCGGCGTGCCACCACATCTAAGGGCTGTAAGCTTGGTGATTTATGGAAGAGAGGGGTGACATACGTGGTATTTCCCTGTTTCTTCGCTGTAGAGAACCTTGGGGCGTTGAATGATACTCTCTGGCGAAACAAACTCATGGCCCTCCTCAGGCTCTGTAGTACGTCAGTTACGATCCCCAGGGTGAATTAGTGAGACAGACTCAGTGCCAAACCGTGAGACTCCCACGTAGCAAGGTCATCAGAGCTATAAACCGAAATACCGCCGCCTTCTTCCTGCTCTTCAGTCTTGTGTTCACCAAACCAATAAAACTTGCCACTCTCCCTATCGACACAAAGACCACCTGCATGAGCGTTGAACAAGTTTCCGTCCGTATCGTACCATCGCGCACCGGGGACAATCCACTTTGCACTCGCTAGCGCAGCGAATGCGAGAACCGAGAAGAGAGTCATGGTAGCAATCAATTGACTTGTACAACCAATTGAAAAGCCCTGTAGCCAATTGAGAAGCTATGTAACCTAAAAAACTTTGCAGAAATGCTTTCATTTTATAGCTATCTCGGTCTATCTCCGCCCGACGGCGCAGAAAGTCCCCCAACGGCGTCATACCTCGTCTGAGCATCACGGCCGTTTATGCTTGTTTGTTTTGCGGGGTGGCCCCCCAATTTGCACGTCGATCCCCCGCTGGGATGGTAGACGCTTCAATCATAGGGACTCTTGGCGCTGGGATGGACCCGGGGTAATTGGGGACCACCAATCGGTAACTTTGCAAAAAAGAGCCTAAATTACGAGAGGAATTGGATCGGGTGAGCTTTGTCCGTTGCATGTTCAATTGAGATCTAGATTGGTTGTTTGTGGTGAAAATGCTGTTGGTGAGATTAGTGCTGTAATTACAGCGATGCAGGCGTCGGGTTATCGTTTTCCCCTGGCCATGGTATCTGTTGCTGACATGCATCGTGGGAAATCTTACCGTCTGCATGTGCCATCATGGCTAATGCACCAGGACGGCCGAGCAAAGCATGCGATGTCTGTAAAAGGCAAAAGGTCTGAAAGACTAAATTGTACCGGTCAAACTTATTAACTCCGCCGTCCAGATACGCTGCTCGGGAGAGCGACCCAGCTGTAAGCGATGCGTCAGGTTGAGGAACACCTGCGTATACGACACCAATGCACAGTTCAAGAGACGCGTGACAAAAACGACATCCAACACTGGTCCCCTTTGTACTATTCAGTCGAGAGGCTTAATCCCAGCTGCGTCGCCAGCTCAGCTCAACGCCGAGTCTGTACCAAGCCATGATTTCTTCCAAGGCATCGCCCCATCTTTGGTCAATACCCTGGTTAAACTCTACTTTGAGAATGTGTATCAATCAACCTTGCTCTTGCATAAGAGCACATTCTTGCAATCACTTGCAGATCAGACCGTCAAGCCTCACATTCTTCTTAGCATTTGTGCCTGGGGCGCCAAGTAAGCCTCCATTCTCACATCCCTGCTGAACCTTTCTGACGACTCAGCTTCTATCGCGATGGCGCAGGGAAAGCTACTCTCAAAGACCAAGGCCTTATGACAAAATGGGCCAAAGAAGCTGGAGCTTTGGTGTTCCAAGACGTCGAAGAGCTGAGGGACGATAACCTCGTGACGTTCTGCAATCTATCACTGTTCTGGCATAGTCAAGGTTCATGGAGGATAAGCTATCTTCACAAGGGTATGCTCAATCCCAACGATCTGGATCCGTTTGTTGTTGACATTAACAGGTAACGCCTGTCAACTCCTCCACATCAACGGGACAGGTCCGAAGAACGCCTCTTCACTCGAAGATGAAATGCGACGAAGGCGTTTCTGGGCATGCTATCTGTTTCACTGCTTCAGTAGTGAGAAGCTGTTTCGGTTTGAAGCGATTGCTGATATCGAGAATCTTCCGCTGCCTTGGCCTGAAGAAGACTTTGCCATTGGGACTTCACGCTCAGTGGTCGCAACGATTGCGAATGGAATTTGCTCGGGAAGTATTTTTGCGGAGCTCATACGCGGTCTCAATCTCTGGTAAGTCAATCTCAACGGTCGAGAATCTTACTGACTTGACAGGTCGTCTGTCGTGTCTGTTGTTAGATCTGAGAGCGATCTCAACTTACGCCTCCAAGAGATCTTTAGGGTTGAAAACAACGTCTCATCGTGGTGGAACAAAGTTCCAGACAGTTTTAAACTTGACTCATCAAGCATATCAACTACACCAAGCAAGGACTTGCCCAAGATCATTCTGACAAATCTCATCTATCACCAATCCCTTTGCGCGCTGCACTCATCCATCGTTCCGCTCTTTTGCTGGTCAAAGGGTGATAAGACTTACTCATCAGCGAGGCAACTCTCTGCCCAAGTTGCCTTCGATCATGCCGTTGCTATCTCCGTTTTCATCACTACGATATTGACTACCGGTCATCCGCTCAGGTCGTTGCCAATATTCGTCGCATATGCAGCTTACTCAAGCTGTGCTATTCAGATCCCTTTCCTTTGGTGTTCAGAGCCATCAGTTCGAGAACGGGCTCAGTCCAACATCGATGCCAATGTCAAGATGATACAGGGCATGTCGAACTACTGGAAGCTGGCTTCACTATTAGTAAGTTCTGTTGTTTCAACGATATGCCGTTGCCGGCTGACGCGGGAACAGCAACTCTACGTGCGCTGCCTTCATGATGTTCATAAACGCAACCCACCTACAATATCTGGCGAACCAAAGTACGTGCATGTTTCGGCACTTGTTGACTTTGATGTCAATGCGTCGCTTGCAAAATCATCTATTTTACAATTTGCCGGCATGTTGCGATCTGACGAGAACGGATATGTCAAAGCTGGAGATGAGAGTTCAGATCCAACCATCTCCACGGGCTGTGACGCGTCGTCCAAACCTCAAACTTCAGACACAGCGAATACGAGTGATCCGAACACGATACTTCCGCAACTTCCGAACCAGTTCGTCTCGGAGGCCAATGAATGGCCCACTCTGGATATCTTCAACTCTCTTATCGATGCGGATATGACTAGTCTTTTCCCCATTGACAACAATTCTGATCTATCGTTCTTAGATGCAGATCAAACCTCATGGGACTTTGGCCTCGATCTAGAAATACCCTAGAGCTTTGACTTATCATATGACAAATCATCTTAGCGCAGACGATAACGTGCTAGCGGTGACATTCTCCGAGTCGGTAAATTGCATGATTGGTCAATCAAGTCTCAAACAGATAGTGGGACCGGTGAATGCCTCGGCACGGAAAACACTTAACTCCATAATGACGATTGAGATGGAGCAGTATAAGAACGATTGACTCGTGAATCTCATGACCTCAACTCTACAATTTTCAATCATATCAAACTCACCAATCACATCAACTCATCAAAATGCCTCTCACAGTTCATCATCTTCAAGTCTCTCAGTCAGAGCGCATCCCCTGGCTCTGCGAAGAACTCGGTATCGAGTACAATCTCAAGCAATACAAACGCTCTCCCCTCCTCGCACCCGCCGACTACAAAGCCCTTCACCCCATGGGCGCCGCCCCCGTCATAACAGACGGCTCAACAACCCTCGCCGAATGCTGCGCATGCATTGAATACATCAGCCACAAATACGCCAACGGCGCTCTCTTCCTCCCCCCAGACCACCCAGCGTACGCTGATTTCCTATACTGGTGGCACTACGTCGATGGAACCCTCCAACCTGCCCTAGGTCAAACCATACTTGTTCGTTCTGCCAAGTTGAGCGATGATAATCCTATGGTGCAGTTCGGAAAAGCCAAGTCGCGACAGGCGCTGAAGTTGTTGGATGAACGGGTCAAGAGTAATAAGTGGCTTGCAGGCGAGGAGTTTACGGCTGCTGATATCATGGTTGTGTTTCCGCTTACGACGGCGAGATACTTTTCGCCGTTTGGGCTGGAGGAGTATCCTAATGTTTTGAAGTATCTTGAGAGGATTGCGGGGAGGGAGGGGTTTAAGAAGACGATGGAGAAGATTGATAACAGTATGGAGATGTCGATGGGTGCGAGCCCGCCTCAGAGCTCTTTCAAGTTGTAATTGGGGGATGAAGAATGAGATGGCATGGGGAACAAAATTATATAAAGGTCTAAGCTTTTCTTCTCAATCAAATATCAGCCCTACTCTCACCTCTTGCTGACATGCATTACACTTGTGGTGTCTCAGCCTCTCATTGGTAGACTTGCCGCTGATACCCTTGGTTTATCGCTGACAGGATTCAACCCGTCAGCACTGTCAGCCAAACTACGGAGGTCCGTACCAAAAGTATATCTAATAAAATTACACACTAATAAGAATTAAATTATAGTAACTATAGTCAGTAATTGATTTAAAAAGACCCCCTAAATAACCTATATTTATAGGGCTCTTACAGGGCAGTCCCTCTATATCTCTCTTATCTCTTATATATCTATGTACCTGACAGGGATTAGTAATTATGGTGTAAGTCATCTTGGGCAAAGACTTTTGGTATGGACATCCGTACCCGAAGGAGTCAATCTAAGCTGCAAATAAGACAGCCTTTTCTGTAATTGGAAGGGACTAAGATTGATAGCACCTGGTGGTAATAGTGCTGACGGTGACGCTCAATTATAAATACTCGCGTTGATCCCACTTAGCTCTGCTACTTGGGCATCTCAAATATCTCATAATGTCTTCAAACTCGGAAAAGCCCGTCATCGCTATCGTCCAAGGTGCTTGGCATCGGGCAAGCCACTACCAGGGCCTTGTGCAGTCTCTTACCGACAAGGGCTTCACAGTTCTTCAGCCCGACAATGTCACAGCTGGCAACGATGAAGATATCAAAGGCAAAACTCATCTCGACGATGTTGAGGTCATTCGAAAGTCTCTTCAGCCAGTCCTTGATGAAGGCAAGCGGATCGTCTTGGTCTGCCATAGCTATGGAGGCATCCCAGGCTCCGCCGCTGTTGAAGGCTACCAGGTTCATGAAAGAGAGGCCAAGGGTTTGTCTGGTGGTATTTCGCACGTCGTCTATATCGCCGCGTTCGCACTTCCTGTGAAAGGCCTTTCTCTTTTAGCCGCCGCTGGAGGCCAGCATGGTCCCTTTCTCGACAGGACGGTATGATACACAAAGCTCGACATGGTCCGGAATACTGCTAATATGTTTCCAGGACGATATCTGCTACCTAAATGACAAGGCACAAAACGCCTTCTACAACGATTGCACCCCCGAGGTAGCTGAGAAGGCAATCAGCCAATGTGTCAATCACAGCACCGCGTCTCTTGAAACACCAGCCGACTTTGTCGCCACTGATATAACTGTGCCTAAGACGTATGTTGTCTGTGAGATTGATAACACAGTTCCTGTGCAGGGGCAGTTGGCTATGGTTGGTGCGATGGGAGATGCGGTCAATGTGGAGAAGATAGAGGCTGGTCATTGCCCATTTCTGAATGAGGAAACTTTGCCTAAGGTTGTGAAGATTATCGAGAAGGCTGCGCAGTGAAAGTGGGTTGAAGGAGGCCAGGAAGGATGAGGGGGTTAAGATGCAGAGTGACAAAGAGATATATGTGTTAACTTTTATTATTCATTTCTAGCCTACAGAGTAAGAGAGGGGTTCAATGGTCCAGAAGGATTCATATCACCATGCAATAGTAACAGAAACAAGACCGTAATTCATTCAATATGCCCGAATAGAGCACCCAACAGATCCCCTTCATCCGCCAACCTCATATCTCCGTCAGTTCTCAACCGCCAAAGCCTTCTGCAAAGCCTCGGGGTTTCTAGGCTTGAAGATAGCCTTGTACCGACGAGGCAAAGCGACAAGACTTGTAGGATCCAAGCTACCAGTGATGGGATGGCAATCCACCTCATCAGACTTCTCAATCTTGAGACTGTTCAGAAGTCTCATGTACACAAGGTACAGTTCTCGGTTGGCGAGAAGAGAGCCAGCGCACATGCGGTAACCGACGCCGTATGTGAAGAGAGGAGCGTCGGGCTGTTCGAACCATCGCTCAGGACGGAAGACATCGGGATCAGACCAGACTTGATCATCTACAGAGTGTTAGTCGCAATACTCAAGACAAAATGTGAGCGGAGACGTACCCATATTGCAAGCCCAAGCGTTCAAGAAAACAACAGTTCCCTTGGGAATAGTAACACCTTCATAGACAATATCCCTAATCGAAGCTCTCGGCAGCGCCAATCTCAAGACAGTGTAATATCTCAGCGACTCCTTGACCAGCGCAACGATATACTCGCACTTCTGATCATCCTGCTCATCGCACATGGGCTGCTTCTCACTGTAAAACTTTCTAATCTCCGAAACAGCCTTCTCCTGAATCTCAGGATGTTGACTCAAATACGCGACAAACCACGCAACCTGCGTAGTAACCGTGTCCAAACCGCCAGACAACATGGTGAGGCTGATGGATGTGAGCTCGTCCTTGTTCAACTTGGCCTCCTTGTCCATTATGACATTAGCCTGGATGCAAGGCTTATAAGTTCCGTTTGCGATGCGTTCGTCAAGACCGTTGTTAAGATCAGTGAGATACTTATCCCGACGGTTTCGCATCTCTTTTGCCTTGGCAGAGTGCATGTTGAACGGGTTCAGACGAAGGAGAGGAATATAATCTTGGAGATTGCCGGTGGTAGAACGGAAACGACTGATTTCTTCCTCGACGTGGGTGATTTCAGAGAAAAGATCGTCTTTTTGGCTCTTGAGACGAATACCCCAGTTGAGGGTTAGTGCAAGAGATAGAGAAAGGCGTTGGATCATGGGCATAGGGTCGACGGGAATGTTGCCGCCCTTGCCATATTCGAAAAGCTCTCTGACAAAGTCGCGCGTTTCGACATCAAGATGGTCGACGTATGTAGCGACTGACGGACGGTTGAGAGCTGAGGCAGCACCCTTGCGACGACGCTTGAGGGAGTCGCTGTAGGGAGAAGTGCCGATTGTAGTACCAGCAGTATCAGAGAGGACCTAAACCATCAGTATCTCCTCAACCCCCAATACTCAGAGTAAGCTCACCTTGTGAAATGTATAAAACTCAGGTCTCGAGCTCAAAGCCTGAGCATTCGCGCCAAAAATACTCCTCGCAGCCGCAGCAGAATTGACCACAACGATAGGAATGTTCCCCAACTGAATCTGATAAACAGGACCGTACTTTTTCGCCCAAGCGCGGTATTTCTCCGCGGCGTTGATGTGAATGTCCCAGATATTGCCGATTAGCGGTAAGCCCGAGGGGCCCTTTAAATTGCTGATCCTCGCATTGTGACGAATGAGTTCGTTGATGAAGATGTAGATCAGCGGGCCAATCAGGAGCGTCACGAGGAGGGACTGGCCCTTGTTCTCGTGGACTTGGTTGTTTAGCGAAACAAGGAGATTAGCGATCGTCATGATGAACACTGCGAATGAATCTGATTTCTAAGAGAGTGAGATTTGTGTTCGAATCCGGATTTGGTTGAGCTCTATATACAGTCTCGAACTCAATGTCCACCCTCCATCAACACCAAAATACGCCACGAGTAACCCCACTCTCTAGCGCGTTCACCCCGCAAATCTCGATCTTCCGACTCGGAAAACTCGGAAGAATTTCCGAGAAACAGCTCTTTAACCTGTGATTTCCAATCCAAGACCGCTCAGTCGACTTCTTGACCTTTCGGAATTTCGTCTACTGTTCGTCATGTCTGGAGAGCATCCGGTACTAAAACCGAAAAAGCGGAACTCGGCCGATGCTGAGAGTGTTGGTGATACACCTGCTCCACGGAGTAAGAGGGGCAAATACACGTCTGTTGCTTGGTGAGTGATGATGATGGGGTTGAGTGATGGTGGAGTGTTGACCTGGGTAGTGATGATTGCAAGAAGAAGAAACTCAAGTGTATTCCCTCTGAGGATAACGCGTGTGAGAGATGTATCGCCGGGGGATTGAAGTGTACCTTCGCGACGAGTACACAAGCTACCAAGGAAAAACCCGATGAGTAAGTAATCCGCTGTCTTCAAAGAACAAACTGACAAGTTACAGCAGTCAAAACATTCAAGCTCTGAACCATCAGTTATCAGAACTTCGTCAACAAATGTCAGACCTCGTCGGCGTCGTTCGCGAGCTCAAAGACCAGAACCAAAACAACCACCAAACCCTTCCCCACGATGCATCAACCGTATCATCCCACAACATAGTAACCCACTCCCCTGCAAGCACGCACCGCGGCGAAATGCCCAAACAGCCCCAATTCGTCGGTCCAACACGCTCCGCCTTTGGCATCCTCGTCAGCGAACGCTCCCTCAATCGCATGGGCGTTCCCAAATTCGACTCCATGCCACCCAGCGGCGCACAATCACCCGTCGAACCAGCCCTCGACAGTATTAATGACTTAAGTTTCTGGCACTGCTGCACGGCGAGTGATATCACAAAGTATCTTGTCAATTTCCAGGAGGAGGTTGAGTCGGTGTATCCGTTTATTGATATTGCGGAGTACATCGCGCAGAGCAAGGAGATACTGCAGGCTATTCGGGGCGGGGGGTTTGAGGATGAGGGGAAGGTTAGTGGGAAGGATATTGATATTGCAAAGGTGGCGATATCGACAGGGATTTTGCTTGAGGAGCCGAGTAAGCTTGAGTTGGCGACGGCGATTGTGGATTCTGTGCAGACGAATGTGTCGAGTATACTGAGTCCGCAAGTTGATCTGAAGGAAGTTCAACTTTTGACAATGCTGGTACGTTTCCTCCACTATCGAGAAAGTGTTCGAGTTGCTGACGATAATAGAGTATTTACTACTTCCACGCAGGCGAAGAGCTATTGGCGTGGCGTTCTATCGGCATAGCTGCGCGGCAAGCTCTGGAGATGGGTCTCCATCGAAAAAGAAGTCTTTTGGATAACTTCAAAGACACTGATTCTCGCCGTTTAGCTACGCGTGTGTTTTGGTGCGTGTACGTGCTTGATCGACGATGGAGCTTTGGAACGAGTTTATCGTTTGCGCTGGTCGATAAGGACGTTGATCCTGAATTGCCAAAACCTGTAAGTTTACCCACCAAAAATAGCGATCTAAGCTGATTAGGATAGGATGAGGAGTATTTGTATCTTCAGTGCATGGTTGGGTATGGTCAACTATGCTCTAAAATCTGGGAAGCCATTCCACCATTCGGCTCAGCTTCTCAAACTATCCCCGACGATACAGCTGCTATTCTAGACTTAAAAACTCAAGATTGGCTGGACTCGATTCCACCGCATCTCCGACTTCGACATCCTCGTCTTGGTCTTGCACCACGAGCTCAACCTCGGCTACCACATCGTTTGCGGGCGCTATTATACCTTCGTGGGAATTATGCTCGTATCTTGATTTATCGGCATCATTTGATGAGTACAGCTAGCATAGCTGCTAATCCGCAGAATGCATGGTTGGTAGTCGACATAGCGCAGGATACTATTCAGGTGCTTGTTCATCTACATGCTACGACAGATATCTACAAACGACAGCAGAATGTCTTCAACTACTTTCTGCTCAGTGCTTTAGCCGTTATTTTCCTGGCTGTGTGCCACGCCCCAGAGATCTTCTCCGTGCCATGCAAGCGCACTTTCTCAGATGGCGTTGAACTAGTGCGAGGATTATCACGGCATAATATTGTGAGCAAAAGGCTTTGGAAGAGTATTCGCGGTATGATTCCACGCATGACCACCTTTGGCTTTCCTCAGAATGGCGAAGACGGGGAAACTCGGAAGGATGATGCAAATGGGGCTACAACCGAACAGACCATTCCGCAAGTCGACGTCAACGCTGAAGAGCACGTCCCCATGGCGATGCCCGACAACGAGGCCTTTCCCTTTGGTGACATGATGTTTAGCGACACAGACGTCGCAAACTCTGTACCCGATATGTTCCAAATGAGCGAATCCCTTCTCAATCTCTTCAACGCATTCGGCGAGGGTCAGCAATTCCTAAATCCAGTTCCAAGCACGTTCAGCGAAGAGGGAGAGTACGCTATAGCAGCGGAACAAGGAAAGGATATATCAATGAGATTCCAAGGTTTAATATAACAATCCTATTTAAATCTATACAATCTCATTCTCAAAGTAAATCATCGCCACGCCCTCATTAACACTCTTTGCAAAAGTCCTCAGCTCAAGATGCGCAGCGCATTGGGTGTCGTAGTAGTTAAAGTCCTCCTGCGAAGCGAATGTTGAGATAGCTACGATTGTGAAGCCTTGGGAGCGCTGGTCTGCTTTTGCTTTTCCAGCTTGCACTGAGACGATGTATGGTTTTCCGTCCTGTTAATGTTAGGGGGGAAAGATTGAGGGAGGGGAGAGGGG
>JAAOAN010000470.1:0-23718 GCA_013396205.1 Fusarium mundagurra | reverse complement strand
CCCATACAATTGATTGAGGCGAGCCAAACAAATCAAACAAATCAACTTTGGACCGAAGCCCCATCAAACAAATCAACTTTTACCTCAAAGTTGATTTGATTGATTTATGATGAGCGCTGATTCTTACTATGCTTACTACCTGTCAAGACAATAGCCTGGCGCCCATACAAAATAGCTCTGCCGAACATTTGGGCGACGGTGACGCTTTAGTTCTGCGCCCAATGCCTGACAACTTTCGAGAATCTCAAGCCTATTACAGAGATGCATCACAGTTACGCTCGGTGTCGAAAGCTTTTCGAATACCAGTAACTAATCTTGTGAATAAACCTCTTTCAAGAAGAGGAAAACTCAGCTGACATAGCGAAGCGCAAAATGCATCAGAGTCGAATTTGGGAAAACTTGTCTAACCAATATGATAATATTTAATCCGGGGCTGACGGAGCCTGTCGTCTTGAGGATGTTGAAATTGTTCTGGAGAATGATAACGAGGACTGCACCCTAAGTGATAGGAATTAAGCTCTCATCTGAGGAAGATCGTATATCCTAAAGTTTCGGACTATGACAAGGCCGATATAATACTAGACAGTTGCAGATAAGTTCTGGGGTTTAATATATGCAAAATGAGGTTCTTACAAAAGGAGCAAATAATTTAAATTATTTCTAAAACATTCTAAATATTAGGCTCTTATGCCTATTAATTTATTAGCTGATTTATTGCTATTATTATTAGAATTGAAGCTGGATAATTAAAGGGCAGTACTTGTGCATTTAAAACCAATCGTATGACTGGCATTTCAGGAGCCAATGCTCAGGGAGCATAATGAAGGGATGTATATCGTAAGATGAGTCTAGTCCTGTAACAAAACGAGATGCCCTGGCATAATTAATATCATAGAGGGCCGAGAACTTGTCGAATGTGTTTAACCACTTCCCGTACGATAGGATCCAGAAATCTCAGTCAAAGCTTGACGTGGTCTGTTCTGGCACTTGTTGGCATAGCGCCACGTCTCGAGGAACGAAACCCTGATCGGAAGACCAAGTTTAACCCTCGTAATGAGTGAGGCCCGTGAGGCATCAGCTGAAGGTGGTAGTGTCTCTGGTTGCGGGAGATTTCAAGAGTAACTTTGACGCTTCAGATGATGGCGGGCGGGTTTAAGTATCTCCTGCGAGGTCATAGGCTTCAAAGCCGTAGCCCTCTATCCCTATCATCACAGCAGTAGAAACAGGGAACCGATAACTTCCATTTCCAAACTTTCACAGCCAAATTACAGCACAAATCATTGCTATGTAATCAATGAATACCGTTACATCTTCAGATCTCGACAGAAGACACTAAGTTAGTTCCTGTGATAATAAAAGCTTCTACAAGCAACACAAGGCCCTTCACACGCCCCAAGGACCCTGGCGGGGCTAATAAATTTCCAGCTATTGCCACGGCACAGACATACTTAACTTGCTGGTATGAAGACCTGTTTGCTGCTCAAAGTGGGAAGGCGTGGCGACATTTTGTGAACAGCGGATGGACAGACGACACAGTTGAATTTACGTGAGCTTGGCGTCCGTCTCAATCAATACGCTTTCGTGGGGGATAACTAATAGTGTTTTTTTGCATGCGTTGGGGGTTCGAGCCAGAGGGTAGTTGCAAGTGGACATTTTCGGCATTAGAGCTCAAGAGTCAAAGTCAAATGTAGCTTATCATGACGTTTCTAATCAGTAAATTTTGACCAGCCTTCGAAACTGCTAATTATTAGTTGCACATAATAGTATATATTATATATCAGTATTGCTCACCTCTGGATATTCATCGTCACTATGTATCCCAAGCACCTTCAATTGCTCAATAAGATGTTCTAGAGTGGCATAGTTAAGAGGCCGGTAATGCAGAGAGTTTGGGCCAGCTAGCTCAATCGCGCCACAGTAGTTTCTGATATACCTCAGCAGTTTACCTTTCAGCTGATGTTCATACCGAAATTGGGATTTAATGCCGGCGCCGGGTCGAATAGCTGCCTTACAAAGCCGCCAGAGCAGCATCTGGTATTGCTCGTTCAAGTCGATATCACCCTCTATATTATTACTGTTTGATTTCGTCTCATCTGGTTATTCCTTGTGACTAGGTAGAAAAAGTAGTAGATGTTGTTCTGTTTATATTCCTACTCATGAGCTACTGTGCTGCATCACTCTTATCCCAAATCGTCGCTAGCTAGCCTTAAGCACCAATCAGCGTTCGGCTTCGACCAAAGCGATAAGGGCGCAATATGTTGACCCCGCAACCCTGTTTTGGTTGAGAATTTAACTTAAATTGCCTGCGAAACTAGGGCAGTATTAAAACAAGACAATTCTTTAATAAATATAAAGGGTTCAATTCCCCTGATTTCCAAAATTCATCATATTGCACTCTTATCAGCAACCTGGGATGGTGTCAAGTCATGTGACCGTTGCCGGATCAACACTTAGCGCGACACCATCAATCAACAACAAGACGCAATCTTTCAATAACAACACTAATAAACTGCATCAAACCACTACGACAACTTATCCACAATGTCACTAAATTACCATTCTCACATCCTAAACTGGCTTGGCCAGCTTCCAACTGATCACTCACCATTGGAAACACCAGCGCCAAAGCCTCAAAAGAGACATTACCCCCCATCACCTTCCATGTCTTCCGAGGGCGCCAAAAAACGTCAAAAGACTGGCTCAGATATCTTTCGGAGCCAGATGATCCCATTGCCGCTGCCTCGGACGCCTGGTTCGAGAACTGGAGATCCATTCGTGGATGAAGATCCTACACCGCGGGCTCCAACGGATACAACTTCGACGAGCGGCGCTTCAACAAGTGGCAGGTCGTCACCTATAAAACGACTTAACGAATTGGCCCTTGATCCGAATGGAGTTGACTTTCGTGAATTCACAACTGTGAACTACCCAAGTGGTGTTTTCACTGCGCTCTGGGATATCAGCCAGCTCGCAAGGGGGAATAAAGTCATAACACCAGATAAGAAAGCAGATATCAAACGTGCAGTGGGACAGAAAGGAGGGGAATGGTTCCGTTTCGTTGATGATTTGTGTTATTGCGATGAGGAAGATCCTCGTGTTCAGTGGGGTGAGACTCCATCTGCTCGATCTGTGCACAAGATTCTTCAGAAAGCGCGTACGAGCGCGACGGACGGAGAGTCAGAGTATAGTTGGAACGTTGAAGTGCACCAAGCTGTGCTGGACCTTGCTTTGAGAGATCTAAGAGACCACGTCGAGGGCGACCGAGTCAACTTTAAGTTCTGGTAAGATATTACGCGCTTTCTAGTACTACAATGACTGCTAACGCTTCTAGTCCCTCGGCTCGCATCATGATAGAGTACAGACCAGGCAGCACGCCAGAGTCCAAGATGATCGACTTCTGCGCTGTTATCGAACCCGAAGTTGAGTCGTTGGCCATGATCGATGGGCTGCGCAAGGTTCTTCCCATGAACAGCATCAACCATACAGCGTGCAACCCACTTCTGAAGAAACCGCTTTGTCTCGCCATTGAGACGAAACCGCCTGGTGAGAAGTGGAATGCAGCGCGGCTTCAGGTTGGAGTCTGGCTCGCTGCACAGTGGACGTTACTTGCCAGACTCGTCCATGACGCGGGCGGTTCTTTTGAGGGTTTGGATTTTCTCCCGGGAATTATCATTCAAGGCCATGAATGGTATTTCGTAGCTTCAGGGCGCGAGGGAACAAAAACGGTATGCTTGACACCCCTGCTGTGAGACGAGTTTGGTTTGACTAACAAGTCAAGGTTCTTTGGACCATGAAAGGCTTTGGGGCGACGAGTGACATTGTGGGGATATATAAGATTGTCAGCGTGTTGCAGTATCTGGCTAATTGGGCAGAGACGGTGTATTGGCCTTGGTTCAAAAAGAATGCTCTTGGAGAGGGAAGTTGTCAAGGGGATATCCTTAGCAATATGCGGGGAATTGTTGAGAGTACTCAAGGCTAAACCGTGTCGGACTCATCCCACATCTTCGAAGGTCGATCAGCATGGTGGTTCTCATTGGCTTCGGCTGGGTTGCTTGCAACCTCGGAGTTGTCACAGTCGCCCTCGTCGTATCCGAACATTGAATCAGTATCTTCGTCTTCGTCATCACTATAGGCTTTTTCTTCGCCTTGCTCATCGTCAAAATCCTTGGATTGCAACGCATTGAATAAAATGGCTTCGTCCTGCAGCAGCTGATACTCAGGGCGAGCAGGAACCTCATCCATGGCTTCGCCGAAGTCACTACTTCCCTGTATCACAGGCCAGGATCCTCTGGACTAGTCGAACAATTTCTAGACCTTATGCTCCCAAATGACTTGAAGTTGAGAGGATAGATCTTCGCTCAACTGGAACCTCACACACTCTCTCCTGACTCTAGCCTTCATCATATGCGTTCGAAAGGCAAAGGCCAACAGCCGTTTCTGAACATTCCGGTACTTTCATTCGGTACTTTTCTCCGCCACCAGACTGAACGGTCTTTCGTGGAAATGCTGAAGTCTCGTGTTGCTTAGCCAGCATAGAAGAAAATGACTGGTCCGACGGATCGTGTTCTCCCGCCGATCCACCACGATGTCTAAATGCCCCTAAGATGCAAGATATCTTCTGCTCAGCTTCACTCGAGCTTATTATATCTGGATAACGTTCTTGGGTTCCCGTCCTAAGAAGCAGTCTATCGCCAAGGCGCGCCGGTCAGGTAGTTGAGTCGATGCTCGTAAGATATCGCGCCTTGCGCCCTTGTATATAGCTTGCCATTGTGTTCTCTCCATCCATATACTTGTAGTCGCAAAGGAGCCGCTGTCCATATCTTTGCTACTCAAACGTGGCTGATTCATTGTTTCCCAGTACTTCTTTTCACATTCTACCACCTCACTCAGATGAGAACATGAGACCGGGCCGAGTTCTTGTGGCGCCACTCGCGATTGGAACGAATCTGTATGCACTTTCTTGTGGACATCTCTTTGTAGTCGTGTCGGGGAATTCACTTGGAACCATCTGCTGCCTGCCCTGCTAGGGAAGAAACGTTGATATGCGACACCCTCCTCCCATGGTGACTCGTAAGCGGACATATGGTAATCCGGCGGTGGTCTTCCCCTGCCTTCTGGGTTCGTCCATTGATGCTCGTCAGTACAATGCTTTTGTATCTTCTGAATACGACGGACAATATGGCCGCACGCACGACATTTCAAACCGTCTGGTTTTGGTGGCGCAAGATACGGAATGGGTTCAATTATATCCGTTGGGTACCATAAATTAGGTAGCTCGTCCTGATTGGGTAGAATGTTTGGGATCTGTTTTATCTTCTCTACCAGATCCTGTTCCTATCGCGATGTCGTGTTTTCAATGAGTAGCAACCTCATCGGCTACAGAGGCGAACCCACAAACCTGACACACAAGAAGACGGTATGTTGAGAGAAGAACGTAGGGACAAATTGCACTGCATGGTTCAGATAACAAATTAGAAGCCGTAATAGTGATCACCATAATGACTGGGTTGCTGATAGTATGATCTGAACAAAGATTATGCTTCGATCAATAATGGCACCATTCAGTAACATGTAATACTTGATAGCACTTTACGCGTCAGGACGCCTCGCGTTCTACAGTAAACCCCTGTTCTGATCAGCACTATCCTTCCTGTATGTGGAATAATGTAAAATCAACTCTACACCCTGGCAATAATCAATCCTACTAGGTTTAAAGGGGGTCATTAAAATCAACTCTAGTAGAGTTGATTTAGTCATTAGATACTAGGGCCTACCAGATGAGGAAGCTGATGCAGGGTAACGCAAAGGGCGCTTTCTTTCATGTACGGTAGTTGTATTCCTCAGTGGTAAAGCGTATATCCCTGACTTCACAACTTCCAGCGTTACTCATAACGACGAAAACCTCCTCAAAATGCAGTCTGCACAGCTTCATCCCCAAAAGCCTGCCCAAAACTGTCCACACTAGCTTGCCAGCCTCGTTCCATGAACTGAGACATGAACATCATAGATTTCATCGCCTTATCAGCCCCCTCCTTCTCCTTCATGACCTCGGCTCTCTCGGCCTCAAGCTGACCGACCCGCCTGTTCACCGACTGAATCTCACTTTCGGTCTTGGAAAGTTCGGCTGAACTCTTACCCAACTGACTCTTGACGATAATATACACCTTTTGGTATTCAATGACAGTCTTTTTTCGCCCGTCTAGGAATGCACGAAGTTTGTTGTCTCCTGGGTGTTTCTTATAGACACCTTCCAAGTCTCTGACGATTTCTTCCTCGGTGGCTGTTGATTCCTCGACATCGATGAGACATTCCTGGGCCTTTTCCAGGTCCTTCGCTAGCTTATCTTTGCTAGAATAGAGACTGCGCCTAACAGAGGCAAGTCCGCGGTGTTCATCGTTAATAGATGTTAGGAGCTGCTCGAGCCTCTCGATTTGTGGCTTTAAACTAGTCAAGGCGGCCTTCAGGCTTTCTGCGAACTCATTTCCAGAGGGCTGTAGAATAGTTAGCTTATAAGAGGTAAAGCTATGTTTGGATCATCCTTACTAGACGTGCATTCCAATCTATAGATCCAGAGGTTTCGGACAGTTGAGATTGGCTGCCGTTAGTCTTTTGCCTCTTCGCTGGAGCCACGCGGATTGCTGAGCTGTTTGCCATAGTATGATTAATAGGTATGAATGCGTTCCCTGGCGAGGATTGCGTCCGGAGCTTATTACTCCCAGTAGGAGCTGGAGCAAGGGAACGAGGTGTCGATGGTTGGTTTCCTGCTAAGTGGGAGCCTAGTACATGAGAAGTCCAGTCGGTAGACGCCACTGGCCAGCGACCTGGCTGTTGCTGAGAGTTCTGGGAGGTCTGAGATATAAGGCTGGTGCCACAAGACAATGTTGGCTGCGAGCTTACTTGTGGTTGGTCTAAATGTAGATTTAGGCTGGCCGCATCATCGGGTGGCTTGTCGACTTGGATCTCAATGGTCATATTTTTTGACGGGTGATCTTGTTGTAGGAAAGTACTATTTTGGTTTCCCACGGTCATCCTGTGGTCTTCACTTTGCTTATCACCCTCATCTCCACGCCTATACTCAGGAAGGTCTAACGCTATGATCTCATCCGCCGGTTCAGAGTCTGTGACGTTGCGGTTGAGAGACGGCCTACCGCGTTTGCGCGCTGATGATAGATTCGGAGTCATAATAAGTGATTAAAAATATCTCCAAATTAAATTTCCGCATAAAGGCAGATGAGACTCTGTGTGGCGAAAATGAGCTGGTATGAATCAATACTGTAATATATTTGCATTGGATTAGGTAAATAGTGACACGGTTTACCTACGTCACGTGCTTGGATGAGCTTCCTAGCGCGCCCTAACGAGACTGGCGGCACTGGAAGCACCGCGTTATCCATCTTAGTGCACTCAACTGACTGTTAAAAACACCTGGGCTACCCTTCTTTCATAAGCTTAAGAAAAAATGTGCTTATCTTGATGATTCCTTTGCCTTGTCTAATACTCTCGGTTTGTTAATCTAAAATAATTTCTACTATTTACTGCGTTTGCTGAACGCCAAACATGCCCCATAATCATATCTCTAGCGCTCTGGAGAACCCGTGTTAGTCTGCTATGATACCTCTTGCATGAACCAACACGTCTCCGTGTCCAACGACACCGCGACTAACAGCACTTTATAAGAGCACAACAAATCGTCCGGCAGATGAGGTTCAACCTCGACCAGATTATAGACCGGTATGACGAGCCTGAGCCCGAGTCCGAGGCTGAACAAGTTCTCCTCCCGTCATCTCCACGCGATGTTACTGCATATGTAGAGCTTCAGGCTCAACAACGATGCCGTGTCAGATCCACCGAACTTGCGCTCAACTTACTGACCCATTGGTCTCAATCATCAAGTCCATATTCATGTGAACGTGCCGAGCCGGAAAGCACTTACACTCTCCGGGAATACGTCGAACACATCAGTCGTTCTCTCCCTCCCTAATGTCGAAAGGGCTCCACATAGTGCTGAATTACACAGCATCTGGCCCGTGCATGCATCGAGCTTCTTCAAAATTTGTGCAAGATCAATTTTGACCCCTTTCATCCAATCCCTTTGGATCAAACCTCTGTTGGTACCTCAAAGCTGCTCCCTCGTTCTCAAAAGGATTCTGATTGCGTAAGTAATGCGCCTGCAGACTGTCGATCGAAATGAGAAAACATAAGTCACCATAGTATGGCCACATGAGAATAGACGGGAGATAAACAAACACGTGAGAAATAAACAGGGGTAGGCGACAATTAGGGGTACACGACAATTAGAAATAGAAGAGTAGGGATGGAAAAGCATATTACATGTCAGCCGAATTGTCATGCTTATGCATAGTTGGATTTGAATACAAAACTCATGCCCCTCCCGGCTTATCATATTATCACTTGATGGTGAGACATAGTCGCACAACCAGGCAAATGAGACTTGGAACAGCAGTCATGATTTGGCATAAGAGAAGCCGACTGACTCGTTACAAAATATATTTCGGGCATGGTTTACAATCGCTAGTTTTCTTTATCTTGGTTGAAACGACAGTATAGTATTGGTATTATAACAGGAAACCTGCGTCATGTTTGTAGTCTATATACTGAAGAAGAACAAATTACTTAATTGGCTATCTTTTCGTGTCTATTTACTTCGTAAACACAGTGCTTTCTAACCATTCAAGTATATCCTGACCAAACTCCTCTGGCTTCTCAAGAAGAGCCCAATGTCCTCCTTGCCTCGTAATACTCTTAATATCAGGCAGGTATCCAGCATCAATTGAACCCTGCAGTGCAGCAGGACGACACACAAAGTCCTGCTCTCCGCCCCAGAAAAACGCAGGAACCTTGACAACCTTTGCATCCTCAGAAACGAACGTGTCTGCCATACTTTGTACATTGAACGTAAATGCTTTATACCAACAGCTTGGAGCATCGAATCCACCTTCTTTGCCAAACCTCCCCATAAAGTCTGCCCTGTGCGCTGGAGTGGTAAACGGTAAAGTTGGCTGTGTACAGCCCTCGCTGACGAACTTGCGCATACCACCTGGACTGACCCAGTTGTCGAGCCAAGCATACGGATCGCCAAAGGCCACGCTGTACACAGAGTCGACATTCTTCGTCATGATAGCTGTAGAGTCTTCGGCAGTGAAAAAGTGCCAATACTCGTAGATTCCATAACCGTATGCCTCTTTCGTCGCCTTGTTCACTGCGTCGAGATTGAATTTGTCCACAGGTGGAATGTATGCGACATTGACCATGATAAGTCCAGACACGCGTGAAGGGTAGAAGTTATAGAAGCGTTGACACATTGCGCTGCCCCAGTCATGACCAACAGAAATGACGGTATCCAATTTCTCCGCATCCAGGATCTCGATAGCATCAGCTGTCATGTGCTGCCATGCGTATGACTCGAGGTTGGTAGGCTTGGAAGTGCCGCCATAGCCTAGACAATCCAGTGCGACAACGCCATAGCCATTTGGGATAAGATAGTCATTAACCAAGCCGGCCCAAAGGTTAGCTGTGTCTGGCCAACCATGGAAAAGAATCAGGGTCGGCTTCGACCCTTTTGCGGGGGAAGTATAGTAAGTGTAGGTGAAACCTCGGGAAACACCCAGGGTCTTTTTGGTAAGGGTTGAAAGATCCATGATGTCAAGGCGCAGTACTATTGTATAAAGTTCAGGTCGGCATTTGGAATGTCACTCATCATATATAATGCATTCTGGGCAAGAAAAGGCCACGGTTTTGCTTCTGTCCTCTCAATTGATGCAGAACCCTGACTCATATGACGATGATCGGCAAAGGCTAGCTAAGCCTTGCAAGCTTGAAACTGGTCCGTTGGTTGGTGTGCCGCAGGTCGGTAACGGTGTGTCTTGGCATCTTCTGTTGTAATCTAACTGAAATATATAATGCTTTAGCTTGATAAAGTAAGTACTAAGCTGTATCAGGTAAAAAAGACTATCCCGATTGGGCTATTGCTATGTGGAAAACTAGTCTCACTTGAGCTAGTCAGCAAATATGTGCTTGAGTCAGGATTCAAACTTATTGCCCCCCACTGTTGTCATTATAGCGCAAAGTTTATATCGTGTATCCTTGCCGATTGTAGTAACGGAATCAAGGGTCCCCAGTCCCCGCTAAGCGTTTCTTGCTAAAGATTTTGAGAGCTGAACTAAGCTCTTGGCAAATGCGATTTTCAAGGCTTTCTAGCTAGTTCTTTTATTGGGCATCAAACCCGTATGGTGGAATTGGCCTTTAAGTTTTTACTAATGACTCGCTTGATCGTTAGTTGGTTTCAATTGGCTGCTAGAACCATTTGCCCCATAATATATATCATCGCAAAGGAGATCTGCCGACGCTACAATATCCCCTGCCGGAACCATAAGCTGGCTCAAGATCCAACAGTCTCAAGAGACTTTGCTTTTTCTTCTGTTCAAATATCCACGACAATGCACTGAACTGTTTGTTTCTCGACACCAGTTGAACACTCAAGCTTCGTTATTAGACATCACCCAACCGAGAACCATCATGCAGACAGTCCAACCAAGGGGCGATGGTATGGCCACCTTCGTCCTCACGATTATCATGCTAGTAGTCTGCTTGCCAACTGTAGCTGCCCGTTTCATAATACGATTAAAGGCAGACACTTTAGGTATTGATGATTGGCTCATGGGGCTTGGTATGGTTATGACGACTTCTTGGTCGGGTGTTCTGGTTTCCTACTGCTTCTCTGGTGGTGGTTACGACCCGACGGATCCCAGGCTACCCGACGGGATCATCTCACAGGCATTGAAGGTATGCTCAAGGACGCTAACATCTGTAATTGACCGGATCTAATCATATTATAGTTCTACTTTATCTGTCAGAGCGTCTATTGTCCGACAACCGTCCCCATCAAAGTCAGCATCTGCGCAGCACTTCTCCGCATCGGCGGAACTGTCCCCGTGCACCGATGGTCTCTGATTGCAATCATGGTAGTCGCTGCGGTATCAGGCATCGGAACCATGATTGGCATAGTCGCGTCCTGCAGTCCCCCCTCTGCTTTTTGGGATCCTTCAACTGGCGTCTGCAACGCCTTTGTAAATACCTTCGCAGCCTATTTCATCTCCGCCTGCAGTATCCTTACCGATTTTGCGTTGGCTATTCTACCAGCGTTTATGCTATGGAAAATCCAGCTTCGGCGCTCTATCAAAGTTTCCGTGGCTATCATTCTCGGATTTGCTGCATTGTTAGTTTTTCTCATTCTTATCTCCGAGTCTGCTTGTGGCTAACTGTATAACCAGCGCTTCCTCCGCCACCATCGTCCGCCTTCGATACCTTCTCGCCCTTCTTGACAGTCAAAACTTTCTTCTCGGGTCTGGAAAGATCGCAGTGTGGACCGTAATCGAACTCGGTATTGGTATCTTTGCTGGCTCTCTACCAGCCCTACGACCTCTTCTACGATTCGTCCCCTTCCTTAGTCGCCACCAGAGCGAAGATGCGAGCCACAAATACAAAAGGAGAGGTAGTGGCAACGATGTAAAGTTGGTTACTTTCGGAGGGGGGACGTACGCCGAGGCTGTACATAATCCGAGGGCCAAAAATGTCGCGGGGGATGGGGACAGTCAGGAGTTGATTCTAGATCAACAAGAGGGACCACGAGGAATCGGAATTAGGAAAGACGTTTCGGTGCACGTGGAACGAAGATCCAGTAGGGATGACGATATTGAAAGGGCTCGCTACTACGGAATAGCCTCTGCCTGATCAAGAGCATACAGACCAGTGGATTAGCCGGGCACAGGACTACGAACACAGGATACCTCGACCTTAATAACAATCTACTCAATATCTCAGTGCTCTCCATCATGATTGCCCCTCTTGTGCAAACCCGGTAGAGTCACCATAATATCAACAGATATCTAATGATGATCCCCTCTAGTCTCACCATCCTCGTCCGTGCGAAACACTAACTGAGTGTCGCTGCTATGACTTGGCACCGGGAAGCTTACATATCAGCACACTCACTGACGTCTCATCATCTTGAGATAGTAAAATGGCTGGTATGAAGACATTTTCCCGTAGGAGGTTCGCCAATACTTCTGTGTCTGCTTCTACAGAAGCGAGCGGCTTGAGAACTACAAATATGGCTTGCAAAGCCTACCAGATTGGCTGACTTCCTCACCAGACCAAGTGAACATCCTCATCAGCAACTATGCCCATGGTGTCAGATTCATGTCACATAGTGGCTCTCGTGAGTTTGCCAAATTCTTAAGAGTACTGCCAAGATACATATCCTCCATCGTGAAAGGATATTTCCATGAATAAATATAACATAAGCTAACTTAGGGTATTTTAGGTGTCAAACAGTCTGACACGTTAAGTAATCCATCGCATTAACAACCCTGACGACATCGGGAACAACGAGCTCCTCGGACTCAACTCCACCCAGTTCCTCTGTAGTCCCCACTTCAACTGAAGTCACTACTCAAGTTGGCACTACTACTAACGATGCAAGCACCTCCACGGATGTTCTCACCACTACGGAGGGCACGACTACCGAGGCTGACACAACTACCACCAGAATAACAACCTCCATTATCATATCCAGTTCTACTGAAGTGTCTCTGACTGCAGAGTCAACCACCACTACTGAAACAATGGCTACATCCGAAGTGAGTTTAATTGTTGATACGACCGAGGCTCCAACCACCACCACCACTACCACAGTCGAAGTTACAACAACTACTGCCACAGAAGCTCCTGTCGTCACCATGTTCAAGCTTGTTGGCATAGGCGGTCGACCCACCGGCTCTACTCTCTTAAACCGAATCAAGGGTGATTATCTACCATTTTCCGGATCAAGCCTCTAAGGTTTTACTGCTACTTACTTCGCTGTCGATCCCCGCACTGGTCACCTCTTGCTCAACAACAAAGTACCTGTCTGCGCTTTTTTTGATGTCGGCTCCAATGGAGGCAAGTATACGATCTGTAATGAGACGCCTTCCCAATAAGAAGTCACGATTATTTACGAGCCGCCTTCTGCAGATAGGAAGTTATTAAAGTGCAGTGTGCCAGGCACATCTTGCAGCCAAGGTTCAACCGGAATCGAATGTGTCCGTACGGGCGTCACTTTCTCGGGGTTATCTTTTGGTATTGTTTATATTAATAAGTATCTTCCCGTTCTTGTACCTCCAAACAGTGTATTCTATCTCCAGGCTAAGTTCATCTAGGAGAGCAGGGGTTTATAGATATAGTATCTACATATCAATCTTTTCACAATATTAAACAAAGATACTAAACAGCTGAGAGATTGCTACATATCCTCAAGACTAGAATGCGTAAAAAGCTGCAGTACACTAATTCTATACTGCCAAACAGTATGCTGTATATCATTCATCCATATCTTCAGCGCACCAATCTGCATCAATCCTCAGTACATCGTAGCATAGCACCCACAGTTCCTCTTTTCAACAGGATGCGCGGTGAGTTAAGTCTGGAAACCTTGGTGAAACTTCAGATTTCTGGGTAAAACACCATTGTGCAGGGAATATCGTTTGAGTTTTTACTTAACTGGCCTGTTATAGCAGCCTGATACAATGGTCTCTAAACCTTGTCCACATTGTTTGATGTCGCGACTCAGTTCTATAAAATGGTCAACAGTGTCGCTTTCTTTGTCCAGACGCTTTTATATCTCTTCAGTTCTGGTCAGCTCATACCTATAATATCAATACTCTTTCTTTCTCTCGATTGGCTAGCCCAATTCCTTTCGTACTACCCTTTTTCGCACCTATTATTCCGCTCTATAACCTCTATCAACTGTCAGAATCCATGTTCACAAACCCTGTCGCCCAACAACCATTAAAAAAAATGACCTCCAAGCAAACTCACCGTGCAGTTGCCAATATCGCGAGTTCATATACTGATATTAGTATCAATCGATTCGCAAGTATTTCTTTTATATTCTTACCTGTTTTAAACTTACTGTAGCTACTATAGCGCCCGAAACGCTAATCGTCGGCACACGCTCATTTTAATCGTCGCGACACCCATGTCTTGCTAGCGCCATGAAATTTCCCATACAAATTTAATCGTCGGCAGGCTGTCGACGCAAACAATAATTGTCATAGGAGCTTTACGCGGTACGTTCTGTGTATGGCCAAATCTCGACGTGTAACCCTGGTCCAACCACAGACCAGAGTCGACCCCAGCGAAACTCAAGGCTACCCCGCGACTAGTGACTTTAGTAGATTCAAGTCTACCCCTGATCAAAAATCAAGTCCACCGGGTACCTTGTAAAGTGGGGCAAAATAAATCAATTCTAGTAGAATTGATTTTGGTATGTAGGACTAGGGTTACCGGGCGTAATAAATCTGTCTGCCTGTTTGTCTGTCTATAATTTATCTTGTCACGAGTCATCGATGATTACAGTATTGAACCGACCGACTGTGCTTCTAGGCTATGGGGTACGATTGAAATGCTGTCCTTGGTCACACATCTGAGACTTCAGACAGATGTAAAAATAAAAATAAGATTAAAGTTACGCATAAGATTCGTTTCCGTATAAAACGCGAACGTGTCTGCTATAGTCATAAAATCCTACTTAAACTATAATTTTTCTATTTTAGCGGCAGAGAAACCTAACACTATAAGTCTTCCTGACTCACAGCCTATCACAGTTGTGTTTGCTAATATAGCTGATTTTACACGGCGGCATTCAGTAGGTAACCAAAGCAAATCCTTTCCTGCTGTCGTTACCCAGGTCTCGTCCCGTAAGCCAAGTGCTGCGGCTGCCAAAGGGTGTGATGGCATGGGAGGCTGAGCGGAAGACGCACGATCGCCAGTAAAAGCAAGCACGCCATTATTGGTGACAACGCCACCGTCGTCAGGCGTAAAAGAGAGGATGTCCGTGCTAAAGCTTGACGGAATCACTTTCTTACGCTTCCCCGTCTTTGCGTCCCAGATCCTTACCGTCTCGTCCCAAGAGGCTGATGCCACCATCATCGAGCCGTGTGAGAATACCACCGAGTTGGCGTTGTCAGTATGGCCTTCCAGCACGTGCTTACACTTCCCTGTCTTTGCGTCCCAGATCCGTACCGTATTGTCAAAAGAGGCCGATGCCACCATCATCAAGTCGTGCGAGAACACTACCGAGCTGACTGACAAGCTATGGCCCGCCAGCACATGCTCGCACTTCCCTGTTTTTGCGTCCCAGATCCGTACCGTATTGTCAAAAGAGGCCGATGCCAGCATCGTCGAGTCGTGTGAGAACACCACCGAGTTGACCGAGCCACTATGGCCTTCTAGCGTCAACAAGCACGCATCCCAGTCTTCCTTAACCTGTGGCCAAAGGGTTAACCATTCCGGGATACGATGTTCGAATGTCTTTCTAATCATGCTCCTCTTCGGGGCGAAAGCTAGGGCAGAAGAATAAATCTGCAATGGTGCTTCATTGATCACAGAGAGATGCGCCTGAAGGAACCGAACCGCATCAGCCAGAAATTGAATAGGCTCGAATCTCCTCGGTTCTAACAAGAGTCAACGGTGGTGAAGAGTTCAAGCTGTGGAAGGGGCTTACCTCTAGCCAATCCATTAACGACCTGATTGTGTCGAGACCTTCTCCAGCTCGGCCCATCAAGCTCAGCGCCTCTAGCCAATGAAGAAAGTGTGTCGTCAGGAAATCATAGACCTCGTGGCTGTCATTCGGCTCGAGGTCGACCTTGGTCTGATGATAAACCCAATACATACATGCATATTGAAGCTCTGGAGACATGCGTTCCTCGAATTGTGCTCCATCCACCTCAGATCGACGCGTACCTGGGAAAGACAGGCCGCATATGTTCTCACGCAAAGCGCTGCCCATTAGTCGTAAGCAGTGTTTTGCAAGGTTTCGGTGTGTGACTCTTTCATCGACCCAAAACTCGGTTTTCTCCGTGACAAGATAATCTCGAAATGACAGATGCAGCAACCGTACGGGCAACGTGCGTGTCAGTGGGATGTTCAAGACCGAATGGAGTGCATCTAATCTTTCATCCACGACATCGGGCGATACATCAAGCAGTCGTGACAGGGCCATTACGGACAGAGGACTCGCAAGGGTAACGATACTACCAACGATTGTTTTGAAGTCTTTGATAATCTCCTCTCTGTCAGTTTTCGGGACTTCCGTGATTTGTGAGCGCAAGATTGGCCCATAGGTTTGGTCAAGTTGAGACCCCTGACTTCTGTTTCCGTGCTCCAAGACCTTTCGCAACCGTGTATGAGGGTTCCATCTGCGATCGCCGATGAACCGGCAAACGGTCGCCGCGAAAATGAATAGCGGTACAGCCATCTGCGTGAGGTTTTGCAACGTTTGCTGCCCTGGCCAATCGGATGGTAGCTTTCGATCATCCCCCACGGTCATGTTGAAACTGTCTCGAATTTTCCGAAACTCATTAGCTAGAAAAGCAGAAATGTCGTGCTCAACAATTTGCACAGGCATTTCGTGTAGAACCAAGTCTTGATAGGTGCCTTGGACGTCGCTAAACCCCAGTCGAACTGAAAGTTCCGGCCTGCTGGTTACGAAAATTCTTAGACGGGCTGAAGTCAGGGTTGTCGCCTGAGAAAGGGCGTGTATAAGTACCCGGACATCCTCTTCGCCGTCACACTCATCGAGGGCGTCAATCACAACCGCGATCGTCGTCTTCGGGTCTAATTCAGCCTCCTTTAGCGGCAGTAGAATAAGTTTGTTAAACTGCTCATTTATAGCCTTTTCGGCAATAGAGTGGTTGGTGTTGATCGCGTTTTGAACGTGTTGGGCCAAGGATGGACGCTTGTGCACTAGCTGTGCGGCGATAGTAGGGAAAAAGCGTGCTGCTTTGCAACGGTCCCCTTCACCCCTCTTGAAAAAGAAGCTGGCTCCGAGTACTACCTTGTTATTGAGCTTCTCGGCTACAGTGCGAGCTATAGTAGACTTCCCCGTGCCAGATTGGCATTACTTGTAGATGAGTGCATGTGCATCATAGTCAATGAAGACTCGAAAATTGCTTCATAATTCCATAGCCGCAAATTTTAGCAGGGCGGGATGAATAATTGAAGTAGTAAACCCGATAGTCTCTGAATGAGCCTGGGGTTTTGGATGAGGAAAGGCCACCCCAGAGGTTTACCTTGATGACTTGTCGTCATTGAGCCCTTGGTAGTGGCAGAGGTTCCGAGGCATTTAATCCCCAACCAACGTGCACGGATAAAAAGTATGTAATTGCATGAAGATAAGGGAGACAGGGGATCAGTGCATGGACGGAAAGTATGTAATTTGATAAATTACAGACCTAGGTAGTGACCTGTGTGACCTGTCACGGCTCGCAGTTTTACAAGACGAAAAATGTCAGCGTTGCTCTGCTGTCAACCGAATGTCAAGCCAATAGGCCCCTGCGAGATTAGATCAGCCGAAACGATTTTTGATTCAGGAAACTCTGTCCGCCAATGTGTCTAGACTATCGATTCAATGACAGCGTCTGAGGATCGAATCACGTCTGTCAGCTTTTATTAGCCTAAACAGTCTAAAAGGAGCCTTTCACTAACAGCATAAAGCGTGCCTTGCCTTAATTTTATTGAATTTTCTATTCCAAGCTTTTTTCTAGATAAGTCATGTCATAAATAAGCTTGCCTGGCTGTTCGTCCAGCAAGGTAATCCACATAAACGACTTCAAAATGTCTTGCATTTCTTTCCAACTACTTACCCAGCATTTATCAGCCTGCTTTCGCAGACTGTCCCTTATCCATACTTCGTCTGATGTGCTGAACAGTGAAAGAGCTCCAGTCATTAAGAGCCAAATCATCAGCTGAGAAGATATCCCATCGACAAGCTCGAGGCCCAGTACGCAATTTTTGTAGATAGTAGGAAAGCAATGGTAAGGGAGTTTGATATCTTGCCACTGCAGGAACACATGGTAAGAAAAGGCCAATAGCCCATGTCGTATAGCTTCATTGATCGAGCCGGCAGTGAAGTCCATGCGCAGCAGGCGATACATTACCGCAGTCATCGTTTCATGGATAGTCTGCGGGCGTATTAACTGCTGAGTCTGCGTCCCAATATTCACTATCACACAAAATCTTCTCATAACTCGCCAAGCTGTCGCCAAACTGCTGTCCAAGCTTTCAGAAATCTCAATGTACTCTTGGGAACACATCTTGTCGTCCCAAGCTCGCAGTAGATTATGGGGATAATCCGGAACCGGCTGTGAAGGCTGACTGAAGAACACATGGCTCGACCCATTGTGCATCGCGATGCTAAGATCGCACCTACGAAGGATCAGTATTTCTAGCCGATGGCTATAAGTTGTTGGTATAGTTTACCTCAACATCCCTACTTCAAGGGCTTTACCCCTGAACACATATATACCTCCTCTCAGGTCCACCATTTTACGAAGGCCTTGCATATGCTGCTTTGATGTCTGATAATCCCCGTCGAAATGTGCAGCTTCAGCAAGCTTCAAGACCACACTGATTGTAGAGTCTGAAATTTTTAGTTCTTCATCTTCCCCTAGAAGCCTTTCCTTCAGAAGTGTCAGGCCTTTCTAGAAATGAAGCAACGCCGCTAAATTGATGATACTCTCCCGATGGCGAAGAACCCTGTCGATGAAGCTTTCCACTGCGAACGCCGTTATGTGAAGACCAACAGCGTCTCGTGCAATGGGGTAATATCCCTCATTGTTCTCTTCCTGAAGGCCAATCGCCACCTTTAGAGGGAAGATAACCTTTCTTGCGAATGGTGTAACTTAGTTCATGTCAGTAAGCCGGAGGATTCTTGGAAGCCTGAGTTACGAACCTTTAGCTATGTTTAAAAGCATCGACAGCTCTATATCAGCAGCAAACTTGGCAAAAGACAAATCCGAGCCGACACGACTAGGTATTAGTGAAGTATATAAGCTGCCCACTTCTTCCAGCTTGATTCGTGCTGTCTGAGTGTAAACAGCCATTGTCCTTGCCCCCCTGCCGATCGTTGGCTGACCCTTGTCTGGGCGAACTTTTTTCTTCTTCCCTCGCATGACATGGCTTCTGATGAGCTTCCTCGTGACTGCATCGACGTTCTCCAGATTTGATGAGACAATAAAAGGAAATCCTGCGGCTGGGTCGGATGGTTTTCTGAATCCATCCGATCCTGTCATATTGAAAGTCTTGGCACGTCCCTTTTGTTTGCCTAACGTGGTAATGTTGAACAGAAGGCATACGCTGGTGTCTCAATTGCAAACAGGGATCTTTTAAAATCCCGCACGTAAATAGTAGAGAGTTCAGGGGTAGATTTAGAACAGCACAACACGAATACACCAATCTGTATCAATGGACCGAATACACGTAATGCCTGACAGGTAAAGGTTTAAGGCGGAGCATATATACTCCCGACACAACGGACAACGGATGACAAATCCCAGACAAATCCCATAATGTGGGGTCAATCAGGGTGCCAAGACAACTTTTTGTTTGCCGTTTCGAGTATAGCGGCCGGTATCTGCGTCACTATCACGGATTCGGCACAGATTTCGGATGTTGGGCCCCCTGTCAGCGTTCGCCATAGACTTTCTATAAAAGAGGTCAGGAATTCGTTTCATATCATGGTATCTGAGGCTTGATAGTCCTGGCCTATTTATCTTGCAGAGACTTAATAACTTAATCCTTTTCAATGAATTCTCTACGGAAGTCCGTCCTAATCACCGGCTGCTCTGCTGGTGGTATTGGCGGAGCATTGGCTGATGCGTTTCACGCCAAAGGTTACCACGTCTTCGCAACTGCACGTAACCCATCAAAAGTGTCGCCGAGTCTCTCCAGTGCGGCAAATGTCACGGTTCTGAAGCTAGACGTGTTATCCACAGAGTCGATCGCCGCTGCTGTTGAAAGCGTCAAGAGCCAAACCGGTGGTGGGCTCGATGTTCTCGTCAACAATAGTGGCGGAGGCTACACTTTACCGGCTTTGGATGTTTCGATTGAGGAGAGCAAGAAGCTGTTTGAACTAAACTTCTGGGCTCCATTGACTATGCTTCAAGCCTTTGCCCCTCTTCTAATCAAGACCAAAGGATGCATTGTGAACAATTCCTCTGTTAACGCAATCGCCCCTATGCCGCTCATGAGTGAGTGCCAGATTCTCTTTATAGCCATTTTCTAACAGCCTAGGCATTTACAACAGTTCCAAGGCTGCTCTTTTCTCGGCCAGTGAGACATGGCGTCACGAACTTCAACCTCTCGGAATTCGTACTATTACCCTGCTTACCTCCGCGGTCAAAACCAACTTTTTTTCTGAACATCCTGCGGCCGATGTACCTGATGATTCCCAGTACTTTGAGATTAGGGACTTCATTCATGGCCTTGTTGATGGCCGCATGCAAGAGAATGGAATAAGTGCGAAGCAGTATGCGACTAAAGTAGTCGGTGAGGTCGAGAAAGGCACAGTCGGAGTGGTCTGGGCCGGCAAAGATGCTTCTACCCTTCGTCTACTATCGTGGCTGTTACCTCAGTCCGTTTTTGTAAGACTTGAGCTATCTCTGATATTGAATGGATATCTAATTGAAAGGGTAGGATATGATAGTGCAGAGCGTCATTCCGATTGCTCGTGAGATGGCTAAAGCTACACAACGGAAACTAGCCTAAGAGACCTCAACTTCCCAGAAAGGAGCTGCGCTGTCAAATGCTGGGAAGATTGTGGGAACACGACGGCTTGGAATGCGCCAGGAAGCCTTGCCGTGGAGGAATATCGGAGCATGACCAGACGGACAGGGGTCGGGAAACGTGCAGGAGTAACTTGTTTTATAAGCAGGCCGCGGATATAAGCAAGTCGCGGATTTTCCTTCTACTTTACGATAAAGCGAAATTGCAGCAGCACCACGCCTTAAATCCTTTCAACCCAATCTTTGGTCTGTATGAATATTATTTCTCCGTCTTTCTCACATGTCGTTGGATTTGACCGGGCTGCCCGCACTTTCCACTGTACCACGGACGTCCTATTACTAGTGGTAATTGGTACAGTAGGGCCTTCGTAAGCTCTTTTTTCGCATCCTCTGGAACGTGATGTTTATCGCGAAGGTGGGTTGGGACGCGGGAGCCGGCAATCGAGAAGGCAGATTGACATTCCTTTCGACAGCAGATGAGAGCATGTACATTGTAGTCAATGAAGAGTTGAAGATTGCTTAATAGTCCCATAGCCGCATTTTTTAGTATGACGAAGTGAATATCCGTAATTGAGGCAATAAATTTGACACTCTCGGAGTGAACCTGGAGATTTAGGATGAGGAAAGACTACCCCAGAGGTTTGCCTTGATGGTTTGTTGCCATTGAGCCCCTGACAGGGACAGAGGCGGTAGACGGTTTGAAACCCAACCAGCGTGCTGCACGGATAAAAAGGATGTAATTTCATGAAAGTAATGACGGCAGGGGGCCAGCGCACGAACGATAGTATGCAATTTAGTAAATTACAGGCAGTCCTTGGTACAGTAGGCAGTCGACGCAAACAATAATTGTCAGGGCATAAACTGCCCTGCCGTTAAGGTCCAGTCGCACAAACCTTGTAACGATATGGGGCAGTTTATCCACGCTAGCCAAATTGGGGAATCGTCACGCTCTCTAAGAACTTTACTAATCCATAAGAGGAAATCGTCACGCTCGAACGGTGACGGCATTGTTTCTTGAGTTTAACAAGTAGCTACAACAGAAATATAGATCTAATCATTAAAAAAAAATATATCTTCATACTTTCCAATGGCTAAGTTTCCGGAAAGAGTTATATAAGATAAGAAATCCTGGTTGAGGTCTTGAAAACCTAAGTGCTGATTCCCTCCTGGAGTATATTCAATCTTGCATATTCAATCTTGCTCCGATATGTCGCATCTTACAGTGAAGAAGTCAGCATTGGATCTCACTGACCCAAGTGCGCCGACTGCCCGAATCAATTGGCAGCAAAAAAGATCAATTTGGCCGCCATCTTCAATTGAGAAAAACAAGGCTCTTCTCAAGAACAGCTATAATAATTATTATAAACTAATCTGCGCTCTAAAATTCTTCGGATTTTAAAGACTTCTTCTGTATGTATATAATTACAATGTCCTTCACAGCATAGGACGCATCCTCATAGAGTCTAGCTACCCTGGACATAATGTCATTATTATTATTATCTTATCTTATCTCCTATCTTATCTTATCACCTCGGGTCTGACAACAGCAAACGTAAGGATGTTGGTAAACACCAAAGAGCAATCGATTCACCACCAATAAAATCATGGAAACTCTAAGAGAATTATTTAAAAGCAGACTTTATTGATTGTTCGAGAGATTGAGAGATGGAGGTTGAACTTGAAAAGCCAGCAGTCTCATTCCCGGAGGTTATGTCACGTGGATATTCACCCGGTCAACCTAAGCTAAGCCAAAAATGGCTTGAATGTTTTCTCACTTAGCTCATTCATCACCATCACCGTCCGTCATCATCAACCGACGTGAGTGCATCAAATGGACTTCAACACATCAATCCATCAAGTCTCAAACTGGCTTGATTCTCTTCCTTTTGACCAATTTACGCCACCTCCACCATCCTCGCCATCCGCTCTCAAACGACAACCATCCTTGTATCTCAACGAGTCGCGCAAACGTCGATATCCAGCATCACCCCCAGAATCTCACTGTGGCTCGCAAGCCTCGCGCAGAACCAGAATCAGAACCATGCCAGCCACTCCTGCTAAGCGCACTCGCCCAGACCTTGACAATGATCAAACTCCACGCGCCCAAGTCACAGGCGCAAATCCTCTCATCAATCCACCCAGTCTATCTTCAAGGAGTGAATCGAGCTTTGCTTCCCAGAGTGATGCATCCATGTCACGCGATAGTAAGCGCTCAAAACGGTCTCAGTCGCCAACCAAGTTGTTTCCTATGTTTGGGCCAGAAGGGCACCGGTTGGTGAGAGATTCACTTAGCATGACGGCGCCACGGCGACAGCTTCCTGAGGCGCTTTCTGGACTTGTTCAAGACTTTAATGATGTTGCGGGGCGGTATGGTATCATTCCGCGGGGTACCAAGGGGGCTTTGGATCGGCATCTCAAATCGACAATGTCGCTTGATCGCGTGCATGATCATATGTTCTTTGACGATGCGACGAGCAAGGACTTGGATGAGTCTGAGTCTCCTGTAATGGCCTCGGACAGAGAAATCCTTCGTCGTGCTTCGCGCATCGCTGATCGGTCAGATCAATGCTATCAGATGCTCAGTGATGAGGCGGCCTGGAACTGTCTTGTACATTGTCCTCTGCTCGACCTATTCACTTTCGACATGGGCCACGATGCAGATCAGTACATACTCGATTTTATGCCTTGGTAAGTTGAACCCCCGCCAAAGAGCGTTGCTGGATGAGCTTCGGTCGCGCGCACGGCGCAAGGAGCTCATCTGTGCGTCGAAGACGTGTTCGAAAGCTACTTTCCGTCTGTGCTTGATATCTTCGTTTGATGAGGCCGTGGTAAGCAGGTTGGCTGGGCAGACGCGTTCGACTCGCCAGAGGGTGAGCCTCATCAAGCGATTTGAGCCGTGCAGAGAATCGGAGTCGTCGTGCCTCAAGGAGTTGCGCGACTGGCGGTATCCCACTTTCTCGGTGGAGAGCAGCAATAGGTGTTGTCTTCCAGACGGGAAGTATAGCTCTCATGGCCTGGTTCATGGCTTTAGTCATTCTCTGTATGAGATGTTGGTTGCTTGAAGGTAAGTCTTTAGTGGGTTGATTCCATCGCGGCC